>JAHPZR010045518.1:0-26557 GCA_019787425.1 Platygyra sinensis | reverse complement strand
CACCCCTCAACCGATATATCGGTCGACATATCGACCGACACTCGACTGCTGTATTGGTCGACATATCAACCGACACTCGACTGATGTATCGTTCGACATACAGACTGACTCTCGGCCGATATAATGACAGAAATATGTCAGTCGACATATCCAGCAATGTATCAACTGAGATATCGGCCGAGTCAAGGTCAACATTTTGGCCGACTATCAGCAGATATCTTGGTCGATATACCGGCCGACACTCGGCTGATACGCTGACCACTGATTGTCAGCAGAATATCACCGTCCGTGGTATATTGGTCAAAAGCTTTGACTCTCAGTGTCAGATGTATAAGTTATATGCATTGTAATGACTGAGACATTTCAGTGAGTCATTTATGACGTGTACGGCTGGTAAAATATTTTGCAGTCACAATAAGAGAGCACATGGTCTATTTTGAAGTTTTAGCTTTTGCTATGATTGTTATTCAAGATTTCCTTTTGTATTAGTGGCACAAGGCACTAAAAACTTGTAAGTATCGATCGGTTTATATTTAGCTTTCCTTTCGTTTGTCATTCGGTTGTTATTTTGTTTTATTCAGCGGATTTATACATTTAATTTCAGTGAATCGTTGTTCATGTAATAAAAGAAGTTTGCAGTTCAGCGCATCTCAAGTTTTACTTGTTGCCGCCTTTAGTAGCAAACATTGGGTTCCTACATGCATTTCATCCTTTTTTGGTCAACCTGAAAAATTTCTGAACGCTTCACATTTGGGTCATGTACCACAAATTCAGTCGTTATCAAGCAACACACTCAAGTTAAATTACGTCTGCGATGCAAGTTACAGTCACCAATATGCAAGTAGCATTGAAGTATTGACACAATGTCAGTAGCCTATCGATCGACATGTTGGCTGACGATCGGACAACCACTCTGGGTTGGCATATTGATCGACATATCGGTTGATTGTCAGTCCACATATCGAACGATGCTAGACTGAAATGTCGGTCGATATGTCGACCAATACATCAGCCGAGTGTCGGTCGATTTGTCGACCGAAATACATTGGTCAAGGAGTGCACAAAATACACATGATCCCATTTGCATTTGCCGACTATTTTTTACCAATTATTATTTATTGGCCCCTTTCCTAAAAAATTGGCCCCCAAAAAGCAAGGGTCTAACTCTGTTATTATCATAAAATGTGTAATTCCAGAAAATATCTATACCTCCCCCACAGAAGGGGCTTTTCCAAGACCCCCACAGCCCTCTGGAAATTCCAATTAAGCTTCACACATTTCTTTACTTTTTTGGTCTTACAGAACACCCCACCCCCCAGGAAAATCCAATCCTTCGGTGAGGGGAGTATGGATATTTTCTGGAACTGTACAATGGTGAAAGTGAAGCATTACCCAGTCTCTCTCTAAAGTTTATCAGTTCATTTAAAGCTGCATATTTTTCACTTCTTTTTCTTCCTAAGCACTTTAGTTTGCTTTCTAACAGTCGTTCCCTCTTGCCTTTCCCATTTTGCTACACCACTTTCAAGAAAGAAATGGACAACGAAAAAGTATCTCTTTGCTTTGAGCACAATGTGAAACACGAGGGTTGTTTCTAGATTGTGCACACCATTACATGTATCTTATAGGAGGTGAACAAAAATAAACTTTTCAAGTGCTGATTGGCTCAATTATCTGAGAGCCCAGTTAAATATGTTTTTTGGGGCGGAGTATGTTAGCGAAGCAAGAAAACTTTTGCAGAGCTGTTATCTCAAAGTAATTTTTTCATTAGGAGAAACTTAAAAGAGCTTCAAGTCAAAGGGAGTTTGTTCAGTTACCTTCAAATTTAGACAGTAGCTACATTAACATATTAAAAATATGGTCTGCAATTTTTTATTTCTAAATATTTTTTCACCAAGAGTAATTTTTGGGATCATGAATATTTTATGCACCCCTTGGCCGATATATGGGTCGACATATCAACAGACACTCAACCTATGTATCGGTCGACATAAATACTCAACTGATATGTCGGTCGACATATCGACCGACTCTCAGCCGATATCACGACCGAGATATGTCGGTTGACGTATCGAGCGATGTATCAACCGAGATATCAGCCAAGTCAAGGTCGACATATCGACCGACTCAACTGATGTATCGGTCGAGTGTTGGTCGACATATCGACCTGCATATCGGTCGGGCATCGGTCAATATGTCGGCTGCCACTTGACTGATATGTTGGTCAATATGTTGGTCGCAGCTGACACCCAGCCAGTACGCTAACCATTGATTGTCCGCGGAATATTGGTCGACTTTCAGTGGTACATCGGTCAAAAACTGAGACTGTCAGTGTCAGATGTATAAGTTATACGCATTTCCCCATGACCCTTTTTTGGTCAACCTCAAAAATTTCTGAAGGCTTCACATTCGGATCATGTGCTGCAAATTCAGTCATTATCAAGCAACACACTCAAGTTAAATTATGTCTGCAAGCTACAGTCACCAATAAACAAGTAGCAGTGAAGTATCGGCCGAATGTCAGTAGCCTATCAATCGACATGTCGGTCAATGATCAGACAACCACTCTCGGTCGACATATCAACATATCGGTCGATTGTCGGCAGACATATCGACTGATGCTCAACCGATATGTCGGTCGATATGTCGACCAATATAGTGGTCGAGGGGTTCACAAAATACACATGATCCAATTTTTGTACAATCACTCAATATTTTTCTATCCTATTTCAAAAATGTTCTATAACTTTTCACTGAAACTGAATATGGCAATTGCAGACACTTCTTTTCTAGCACTTTGAGCCTAGAAACTGAGGGACACATTAAGTAAAAACAAAATTCCCTTTGACTTGTAGCTTTCAGAAGATGATCCACGCACTTGGATTTAGAAGTCCTGAAAACTTTGACAATTCATTTTATTTCAAAATTCTTCGTATAGGTTAATGGCCAGCTCTATAAGGTTTAATTTGATAAAGGGGTTTAGATATACTATAGGATTACGGCAACCTTAAGTGTTCTACCCACAAGACAGTAATAGGTACAATTTCTGTCTCTGATCTAATGTAGCTTATTAAAGCTTTTCAAAACATCTGGGACTTTGGTGGGCAGCTAAGAGTTCTGTTCCTTGGCTGATTTACTTTACTCAATCAAACATTACATTTATTTACCTTCCATATGTTGCAGAAGCTAGTCCTGCACCTCTGGAGGCTCCACCTACTGGCCCACCACTTATCATCATGCCGCCTAGTAAAATGGAAACTACATTTTATTTCCAATTATTACAGATATATTTATTTACATGAAAGAAGTACCAGTAATCAGTCCACAGCAAACAGATTGCTTATTGTATTTTAACTTGTGTTTTCACTGAATGCTAATCATTATTTACCTGACATACCATGCTGAGCACCTGTACCATTCTGTTGCGGTTGGCGATCACTGCTGGAATTTTCATTTACGTTCTTGGGATTTCCAATCCTTCCAGGCACTTCACTTCCAGGTTTAATTATTGTGACCTCCAAAACTATCAACACTTTCCTAACAATTTCAAGTACTAGTCAGTGGTTTCAGTATATAAGATGAGGGCTACTACATGTAGAAGGAGAGGAAGGTTTTTACTGACTGGTTATGCCTCAAATATGTCTTCTTGAAGATATGTAGATAACACATAACATTACAAGACTGTCGGTAATTTTGCAATTTTGTTATCTTCAATGTTCTCTAGCCTTCTTGGATAAGTGTATTTTGTGCACCCCTTGGCTGATATATCGCTCGACATACATGTATCGACCGATGTATTGGTCAACATATCAGCCAAGTGTCAACTGATATATCGGTCGACATGTCGGTTGACACTCGGCTGATATATCAACCAAGATATGTCAGTCAACATATCAACTGATGTATCAACCAAGATATCAGCCGAGTGAAGGTCGACATATCAACCGACTGTCGGCAGATATCATGGTCGATATAGCGGCCGACACTCTGCCAACACGTTGACCATTGATTGTCGGTGGAGTATCAGTCGACTGTCTTATAATATAAGTCAAAGACTTAAGCGAAGCTTAGGAAGATGTTCCCATTATTCAAAAAATTTCCAAAGCATGCGTTCAAAACAGCTGAACAGCGGTGAGATGAGGTTGGAACACTCTATGCAGAGCCATAGCTAGAAAAAAAATGTCCATAGTTAAATTACCTTCCTAGGTATATTTAGGGTGTTCATGATGACTCTAAAGAACAAAAACAAAAGAGATGATTGTTTGTCAGGGCAAGTAGCAGTGAAGTATCGGCAGAACGTCGGTAGCCTATCAATCGACATGTTGGCCGACAATCGGACAACCACTCTCAGTCGACATATTGACCAACATATCAGTCAAGTGGCAGCCGACATATCGACCGATGCCCGACTGATATGCAGGTTGATATGTCGACCAACACATCTCGGTCAACATATCGACCAACACTCGACCGATACATCAGTTGAGTCGGTTGATATCGACTGATATATCGGTCGAGGGGTGCACAAAATACACATGATCCACTTTCTCTGTCTTCCGAGGTACAAGTTGTTATTGCTGATGCTTTTGCCTTTCGCTTTTTATATTTATGCACAAGTTTCCGAGGGCCACAAGATCCTAGTCACAAATACTGGGCGTGTAAACGTAACCAGTATTATTTCAAAATTTATAAATTTAAATAAGATGTATTGGTATCTATGTGTCGACCGATATATCAGTGGACATGTCGGTCGACACTCAGCCGATATATCAACCGAGATATGTCGGTCCTGAATGCCAGGTCCTAGTCGCAAATACTGGGCGTGTAAACATAGCCAGTATTATCTCAAAATTTACAAATTTACATAAGATGTATCAGTATGTATGTGTCGACTGATATATCGGTCAACACTCGGCTGATATATCAACTGAGATATCGACATATCGACTGATGTATCAACCAAGATATCTTGTAGTAATAGCAATAGCAATAGTAATAGTACTGATCAACTTTATTTTCCAAGGGTGAAACTTGGCACTATAAAATACTGATGATCTTATGGCCCTCAGATTATTATTATTGTTATTATTATTATTATTCAACCAATGAAAAATTATTATTATTATTAGAAGAAGAAGTAGAAGTAGAAGTAGAAGTAGAAGTAGAAGAAGTAGAAGTAGAAGAAGAAGTAGAAGTAGTAGTAGAAGTAGTAGAAGTAGTAGTAGAAGTAGTAGTAGAAGTAGTAGTAGTAGTAGTAGTAGTAGTAGTAGTAGTAGTAGTAGTAGTAGTAGTAGTAGTAGTAGTAGTAGTAGTAGTAGTAGTAGTAGTAGTAGTAGTAGTAGTAGTAGTAGTAGTAGTAGTAGAAGTAGTAGTAGAAGTAGTAGTAGAAGTAGTAGTAGAAGTAGAAGTAGAAGTAGAAGTAGAAGTAGAAGTAGTAGCAGCAGCAGCAGCAGCAGCAGTATTGATATTATTAAGTTAGCCTGCTATATAACTAGTATTCAGTAGACGTATTGCAAGAAATCTCTCTTAATTACCTTGTTTCTTGAATGGTGTTACAGACATACTTATCAAGTTGAACAACAGCCTTGACATCAATCTGATTTGATGTTACTAAGTCATTGAGTTGAGTGCCAAGCATGGCAGCTAAGAATAAAAAGAACAAGTGAAGACAACGTTCCATGTAGGTTATGCAGTGTCAAATACATCTAGTGAAAGACCGATATTTAAGAAAGGCTGCATACACAAACATGCATGGGATGTTAGCCTGAAGCCATTCCCTTCCTTCTGGTTTGAAGCGGGAATTTCAAAATTGTACCTGGACAAGTGCAGAACTTTAATTTTCAGAAAAAACACTTCAGGCCTTCTCTCATTTTCATTCAATTTCTCAAGAAGTCAATGAAGCGAGGCAGGGTTTGTGCTCTTTTTGGCTCAAGAATTCAAGGACATTTGAAAGAGTTCCAGGACACTGGTCAGTCCTATTTTTAAGAACTGTTTCCACCATTATCATGTAACACCAGATGCTTCTTTTCAGTTCTTTCAAATTGAATTAAAACACACCAAAATGAATTGAAATTTTCACCAAGGCCCAGCATACTTTTTACAGATTTTCAAGGCCTCAAAGTCTAATTTAAAGTACAACTTAAGACATTTAAGGACTGTCAAGGGGGTACTCCCTTATATGGGCTATGTATGTGTGGCCCCAAAGGCTAGGGTTTTTCAGCCATTTTGATCACAAATAGGGTATTGATTTTAGCTAATTTTAGCCATTTTGGTCACAAATAGGTATGATTTTTTGCACTCTGGCCTAATGTGGGTATGTTTTTAAGAAACAGAAAAAATATATGTACCGCAATTTAACATTGGTCTGAACTACAGAACTAATAAATTATGGTAATGCAGGTTTGAAACAGGGTTTTGATTTAAGGGTCAGGTCATAAATAAATAGGCTTTCAAAATTACAGCCAGGTCATAAATAGGGAAGGGAGCATCACAGATTTTGGTCATAAATAGGGTAAGAGTTTTGGGAAACAGGCTGCACACCTCTACCAAATCCTTCTGGGAGCATCCCCTGACGGGGTGCAAAGACTTTTAGTTAATGATTCTTGAAAGTTGTTAAAAGCAATATTAGGCGGTTTCATCCATGTCGTGAAATCACATCATATTTCAACTAAAATGTACAGACTCAAAGTTCAGAAAACTGTCCACTGAACAAATGCCAGGAATGTGGTGAAAATGACATATTTGCATGTATAAAATACATATATTGTACGAGTTACATAGTATTTTTCCAGGCCACAAATGAGTGAGTCAGTATAACCAGTAGCAAAAATGTCTGCATATAATCTGTGTTGAACCATCACATCTGTCTGCTCATTTTCTAGTATTTCAGCTTTTATGTATTTAATTACATGCCACATCATCTGCATGGCATGTGTTGAACAAAAACTAAATACAGTAGAACTCCACAAAGCAATATGGCTAATATTTTATGCATCATCTAGACCCAATATGGTACAATGGCCTAACAGTGGAATAATATTCATTATTTATAACTGGATCATTGGATAATGCAATTCGAGAGTTTTCATTGGCTTAGTCATGATGGGTTATGAACCATTATATCATGATCTACAAACATGGTAAGCATATGCGTGATTTTTTGGGCCGCCTTTTTATTTTTATTGTAGTCTAGTTTTCTATATTTTGGGGGTGTTTCTAATAAAACAATTATTCCACTCGCACTTGTTGGATATGAGATGATTATAGCCAACTAAGCACCTCTTTGGCTATCTATCATCTCATATCCAACGCACGCTCATGGAATAATTGTTAACTACAGCCTAAAGGATAAATGATCTAATCTAAATATACAAATTATTTTTCTACATACATGTGTAGAGATTGATTCCATCGGATAGCACAAGCCTGTGAGATATAAATAAGACAGAAGTACCATATTGACCATACAATTCCACTTCATCCAATTGATAAATGTAAATCATATCACCATGATTTCATCACAATATAATCTAAGGTATCAAACATATCCAGGCCTGGTTCAAATGTCACACTATAAATTGATAAAACTCAGTTGGTGACTTAGTTCAACATTAGCACATCCATAGTTAGACTTTGGTGATCCAACATTTTGACAGACCTTAGGTCTGCATCGCTCTTCTTGGGTTAGATCTGTTCCGATTTGGCATAGGGATTATGTTACGTAAAGAGTTGTTTTTTTAGATTCATCTGCAGTTGTGTTGTTTACTTCTTGTTCCAGTTTCCACTTGTATTAGAATTATCTTGCTTAGACTGCCAAATAGCTTACATGTAAGAAAGTGGATGTTATGGTAGCTGGTTGGTCTGTGTAACATATTGTCACCTGATCTGTAGGATCATGTGTTGTGTCTTCTTATGCTCATAACTGTGATTTCTGTATCAAAACAAGATTACCTACTGTACAACCTCGGACGATTAAAGACAAACTGTAAAATGGTCTATAATTTGTTTGAGCCAGGTCTTACTGGAAACCTAACAAAAGGCAATGAACATTTAATAGCAATCAATCACTCTGCACACACCTGTATCGGTCATTTCCCGCTCCATCATTTCCTTTTGTTTGAATTTTTTTAATTCCCTGTAAAAAAAATTGTTCCTTAAACAAGGCCAAACAAGTATTTGAGAACTAGACCCAACATCTGGCTATGTCTTATGTTAACTTAAGCTTATCATTAACTAGTGAGACAGTCTCCGATAGTGCAAGAGAGTGCAATTTACGGCTCTGATACAGCATGCACAAAGGTCCTCACCCCTACTGTTCTCTCCCTTGGTAGTCAACCAGGCCTTTTTACCTTTACTGAATACGAGGGGACAAAAACGTGATAAGACATAGTCTTAATGGAGTGTATGTTTGTGTATTTGTACTTTCTTTCAAGACCCAAAAATAACTTGCAATAAAGTTTAGTATGTGATAAAAAAATGAAGAGGAACAACTGTGTTTCATTCAAAAGGCAAATTTTCATTTTGCCGATAAACAAGAACTTATTGCTAGATAGTAACGTCAAATCACAGAATAGTGCGTTCTTATTCAAATCACTATTATTATTATTATTACTATTATTATTATAAGAGTTGTTTAAATTTTTTTAAATTAATATACATGTTTATAGGCAACGAGAATTTTTTTTCAACTATTACAGTTGAACCTCGATTTAACGAACCTCTATTTAACGAAGTCCTCGATATAATGAACAATATTCTATGCCCTGGCCAAAGTTACAATAAAATGTATGGAATAGAACCTTGATATAACGAATTCTTCGATATAACGAACATAATCCGGAAGCCCAAACGTAAATCTACCTTGATATAACGAATTACAATGTCAGCACGTGACAGAAGATAAACGCTGAACAGATCAACAGTCAGCAAATCCTTTAATCCTTAAGGTAAAGAGACAGCAACCTCTCAGTCAACGGATTATTATATGTCATAGACATTTGCACTTAAGTATTCCTACAGAAGTCACCTGTGTAACAAATCAATCATTAACTATGACCTCGATATAATGAACATTTTGGACGTTTCCCCTCAAATTCGTCATATCAAGGTTTTCGATATAACGAACCCTCTATTTAACGAACAAATTTGGCCGGTCCCCAGCGACTTCGTTAAATCGAGGTTCCACTGTATTGCTATTATTAGAATTAGTATTAGTATTGGTATTTGTATTTCTATAAGCATACTACTTGTTTTAGAGTTTATTTCATTTTTTTTCAGTGTGTGTATTTTTACCGATTTTGTGAAATAAATAACGTTTTATTATTATTTTACTATTATTATTATTATTATTATTGTTATTATTATTATTGATTAAAACAACAGTAGAATTTCAACAAGAAGTAATGAAGGGTGAAATGGCATCATGTTCCATTAACTGCGTTTTACAGTTTGATGTACAACTCTCTATGATCTATGTAAAACAGCACAACTGACGTCATAATGCATAGGACAAAAGCAAAACAAGGAACATAGGAGTCATTGCATCTTGGACAAAAGGGTTTAACAGGATGTCAGTGTTCATTTTAAACCGCACATGAGCCCTAAAAAGGGCATTGTTCTGTATTCCAAGGGCAAATCAAACACTACATCAGAGCAAATTTTGCTGCGTAGATTTTTTGAATTCCCTGCAGAAAAGAAAACGTTTCACAAGTATTTATGTACTAGACTCAACGTTTGGCTTCCCCTAATATCAAATTAAGCTTATCAAAAGGGTTTTGTTCAGTGATATCCCAAGGACGAATCGAACTCTACATGAGAATGGATTTTTCTTAACAGATTCAACATGAAGTTTGTACTGCTCGATCGGTCGTCCATGTGCGTCCAAAGCAAGTGTGATAATGTTGATCGAGGTGTGAGACGATCAGTTTGCTAACTAGACTTCCCAATCGTTTGCCTCTCATTGAATTTGAATTTTTCTTTTTTGTTTCTATATGCTTTGTTCGCTCGATGCAATGAGATGTGAATAACTGGCCTGGTATTGTAAAATAGCTCTGCTAATTGTACAAAAATGTGCAAGTTAAACAATTCTAATTCAGTTATGGAAGCTCGGCATGTCACCTTTTTCGCTTCGCGAAATTCGAAACTGAGAATTCCGAGGTAACAAAATAGCCTTTGCTTTAGGTTTCACACGTCACATTTTTCATTCTAGGAGTTTTAACAAATGATATTTTAATATTAATTCCGTTCAACACCCATGAACAAACTCTGAACAAAATAATTATAAATATACCAACCAAAATTTGAAAAACAGGCTTCTGAGGATGCTGTTCTGCTGGTTTAGATAAAATGTCCTGTTTGAAAATAGAACAAATCTTTAATGTTCGCGCGAAAATTAAATTAACTATCAAGCTGCGGAGCTGCAGCACAAGGAATGAGTTTAATTATGACTACCATATAAACCATCTGAAAGAAATATAAAACAAAAATACCATACCTGAATTGCTCCTTCACTTAGCATCTTACAAATACAAGACACAACTACAGTACAAGCTGCAAAAGACACTGGTGAACACTGCTATATTAAGAGTCCTGCTAAAACAGCGCTGGTTCGCGCCAAATTTCTAACATGCTTTTGTGTTATTTGCTGCTGACCAGTAGTGGCTCCTATTCCTTACGGGGAACTGGGAAGTAATAGAATGACGTCAGTAAAAAAGCAACATGGCTGCAGGAATTCAACGCCTTTCTAGGCAAGCGTTAGTAACGTTTATGACAAGAGAAACGGCGGCGTTCTCTTCCAACTTTGAAAGACTAAAAGCAATGGTGAGTCATATTTTAACAGTCTTAAACGCTCAAATACATTTTGAGGTCGTAAGGGCACTAATAAGTAGTACATGCTCAGATGCACGCAGGATCCACGCATTTGTGTGCATGTGCTTGAGTTTCGCCGGCAACACTTGGTTTGAAACTTAACACTGTAAATGAATCGTTTGGTAGACTGTTAACTTTTGCTCAGGTGTTTTTTTTTTGTTGTAGTGTGGAGTTTCTGTTATCTTTTTTCGTCTCTTTTACGTCTGCGATTGGCAAGTTATCGCGCATCCATTTTTGACATACCGTAAGCGGAAAAGTGAATTGTTACGGACGAGTTGTAAACATTAAGGCCGATTTACACGGTACGACTTTGTCGCATGCGACAAGCTTACGACAGGCCTACGACATGAATTGTTTCGTGTTAATCAAACCTACAACTCGCTTACGACTGTTGTGTATGTCAAAAAAATTGTCGTAGGATTTTAAAACATGTTACAATCGTAGCCGAAATCTATCGAACATACGTATTTTGTGACAAATTTCTACTGAGTAGGGGACGAAGGAGAAGTTTTGCGTCAAAATGGCGGACGAAGTTGTTGTTGACTGTTTCACATGAAGTAGTTTCTCCAAAAGTACGGAACGGATTAAAGTGAAAAACATCTTGATAGAAAGTTTTTTCAAAGCGCAGGACAGCTAAAATATTTGTTTACGTTTGTTAGAACTTTTTCGCTCCGCAAATCTCGGTGCAAATTTAATTTTGTAAGTGAAAATGTCATACGCGTGTAAATGGTCGCAAGTCATATCGTAGGCAGCCTGTCATAAGCTTGTCGCATGCGTCAAAGTTGTACCGTGTAAATCGGCCCTTACGCACAGGAAATCATGAACTCTTTCATACAGAATGAACTTGGTTTATTTGTGTCGTTATATATTTTTTTCGCGTTAACTCTGCTTAATTCACATCAATATGACTTAAGGTCATTCCACTGAAATAGAACCTACACTGAGATTTTTCTCAAACTCTGCCAATTGATTGTTTACATTATTGGAACTTAAATTTGGAAATAAAAATGAGGGGTCCCCATGTTCGTTTAGGAGCAACAGTACCTTGTTTATACCATATAAACCCTTATAATAGCACCACGATTGCTTGCTAAATTCACGTTTCCGACGATTGTTTTTTTCTCAACACTGAGAATTGGCCCATATTTATTTTACATAGAGAAATTTACTAATCAAATCAAAACGACAGAAAAAAATGATAGGTCACCGTAGTCGTTTTCGAGAAAATGACGATTTACTTCTTCGGCGAGGTCCAGTCATAAAGAAAAAGCCGCCATTTTCTAATGCGCGCGGTAATCACGCGTAAAATTATGCGCAGTAGGGATGCACAATGCAATACTGGGGAATGACCTTAACTAGTTTTAAAAGTAGAGAAACGTATAGACACTTTTCTTGAGTCATTTGAGCCAGTGAGGAATCACCCTAAGTGTATGCGATTAAGAGTAATTAAGGACGATGCCTACTTTTGTTACTGCGCACACGTTCTGCGCATCATGCAAGCTACAGTTTAAGCACACGCGCGCTGGGGTTGACGTTGATGCAATCAACTATGCCACCAATTACACGACTAAAATTAAAGCAAAATTTCCCACTGTGACCAAATCAATTTTAATGAACCTGTACTTAAACCAGGAAGACCAGAAGTAGCATATCGCTAACCAATAAATGTTGAAGTCTTCCAGCTGAAAACCTAGCTGTTATCTGTCGATAATTATACTAAAATCCAACTGTAAACATGTACCTGCAGATGGCGTAGTACATGCTCAAAAATGTAAATGTCTTACTTACTGGGAAGGTGACAGGAAAAATGTAACAGGCACCATAGAAGTTTTAAAAAAAGATCAATAACTTTAAAAAACGCGCAGTTACCCCTATATTTTATGTTACGAAATGGAAGTGACAAGTCTATTGAACATGTGATATGTTTCTGGTTGTGAGCAAAAGGTATTTAGACTGTATTTTAGCTGAACCAGAGGAAGGCTGTCAGAGGCGTTAAAAGTGCTTTTGCAACGATATTGTTATTAAAAATGTACCAAAAATGATTTTAATGTTACCAATTGCCATGTGCTTTAAATATCTTTTAAATTGTATTTGCCTTTCTCTATGTAAAGGCGAATTCTAAGAAAGTCTGTGAGGAAGTATCCTTTCCCTCTTTTTTCAAAAAATAATGATGTCAGCATTTTTGTTGAGATTCAAGGCTAATTATCTTGAAAAAATGCGTGGCTACCCCTATTTTTCTGTGTGGATTCCAATAGCCCTTGCAAAGATCTACTTTTTGCGCGTGTTCCTAACCTTGCGCAAAAATCTGTGTATTTAGTAGGCACCGCCCTTAAATAAATACCGGAATGTTGTACAGGAAAACAGCGCAATTTAATTCATAAAAACTCTCATTTTCTTTCTGAACATCACCAGTGATAGAAATGTAGTTACACCAGCTAGGAGCTGGTGCAATCCTTCGACGGGGTGTTTCTACCTCACGGGTGTAGATTAAGGGTGACTTCCTTTCAAGATTTGGAAAAATGGTTTCACAACTTATAGGGCTTGTGGAAATTAAATACATGGCTGTTCCATGTTCATGTTTCCCTAGAGAATTGCAAATAGTTATTTACATTTGTACCTACAAGTATGTGAGTAATTTTAATTTAGATATTTCTTTCTTACTGAGATTTTCTGTTAGAATCAATCTCATGAAAAACTCACACAGAAATTTCTTCGTGTAATGACCATCACAAACGACTTTCTCGTATGGGGGAAAAGCATTTCATCCAATCAGAAATCAGCTGTCAAAATGAATCAGTCAGTTTGCAAGGCACTGACATTGCTTTTGGTGCTTCTTCAATCTATATTCACAAAATTTTGTAGAGTTTCCAGAAGTTTAATCCCAGTTTTCTTGCAAACTAGCTATAAACTACAGACAATGGCTGAAAGTTTTGACAGGTTTATCACTTTAGAAAAACCCATTAATGTCACTATTCCACTATTTAAACTAAGAGCAGAGTGTACCTCAAGTAGGCAGGCCATCTGATAGGAAAGAAAGTGATGATTATGCGGAAAAGACGTTAGATTATGCAGAAATTTGTAAAAGTAATTAAGTTGTTCCCTGGGCTTTTTTTCAAGGTATAAAAAACATCTTACCGATAACTTCAGTCCTTTGTTTCATGTTTGACCTTTTGCTGCCAATTATGGACAGGTATTTCTTTGTTCAACGCAGTTTTCCATAGTTTACGTTGCTGGGTTTGTCCGAAGCTTAGTAACCAGGCATTAAATTGGACGAGGAAAACTAGACACCGGAGGTCCCAAAACTAGAACCCAGTCCGATCACTAGAAGATGCATGGAACGCCTAGAGGTTTAATACTGTTTACGAATGAAAAGGCGTGTTTTCGCCGCTGTTTTGGGTGAATAACTTCTTCAAAATGATCATTCTCTTCGCTATGTTTACTTCTGAGGATGGTAAGCAGTTGCCTTCTCGCTTATATGTAGCAATTTTCTAGTTTTATGGGGAAAAATGCCCCAAGGACGCGGAGGATGCGGAAGTGGGCAAATTATGCGGATCCGCACCACCGCATCCTGTCAGATACCCTAACTAGGTAAGGTAACAGCAACAAATAAGCAAACAACAATGGCGTATTTGGGGACACACAGCCCTGTGGCAGGTTTGACGCAACTTCATGACAGGTGCACCAAACCAAAAGCCTCACTTATCCCCCCACTAATGTGGGAATAGAACAAGAGTATTGGCAGAGCCTTTCTTATCTCCCCAGCACAGCAGAGGCTGGATCGGACAAGATAAAGGCAAGGATATAAGATGGCAAGACATAAGTAATGCCAAAGCTTGGGGGAAGTCGCTACGCAGACTTAACCGAAGCACAAGGAGTGACCCCAGTTTATTGGCAAACAACAATTAAAAAGCCCTTCTCCCAGCTAAATGCCCTCTGACAGTATATTGAAATTTATATAGCAAGACAGTGTCTCAAAGTACTACCAATAGGACTATAGGTACAGCTGTACTATAAGCTAAATAGACGCAACGTGGCAAGCTTGTCAGCCATGAATGGGGCTAACAAATATATGGGCCAATCTAGGAGAAGCTAAGATGTATCTCTAGATTACACGGCAAGATAGAAGTTAAAATACAGACATGAATAGCGTTTCTGCTAACTGTCAGAACAAGGGAACATTGAATTTCATTCATGAATTTAGCATTCAGCATTGTTCTATTATTTATCCTACTGGATTGCGTGACAAATGAAAAATAGCCCTGCGCCAAGGAGTGTCATGTTCCATTAACTGCGTTTTATCGGCCAGTAAAAGCGTTATTAAAAAATACATCCAGGAACAGCAGAAAAAAAGATTTGAGCAAAACACTGGCAAGATGTTAAGGTTACCTTGCTTAGGGATTCCTCAAACAGAAGTAAGAAGCAAGAATTGTTTTAAAGAAGGCAAATATGCCTTAAGCATTATCGATTGACATTAATGTCAAGCACTTCAATTTTTTAGCAATAAGACTAAACCTTTGCAAGTTGTTTTTGCACTGTTGTGATAATTCACTTTCCAGTAACCACATGTCCTCTTACAGGGCTATTTTTGGAAAATATGAATGATCGCAATTATGGTGGGCCAGCATTCTCATAGGAAAATCACAGTAACAGACATAATATTTGTCAGAAATTTAGATGACACAAAATAAAAATAGCAAAGTGATTAATTAAAAATTTACCAAAGGACGACTGCTCCAGTTCAATGGAGCCCTGCATACTTGTCCAATACTGTGACATGGCTCTGTCTCACAAGGACTGGGAACTACCAAGTTCACGAATGTGATTGGCTGAAATGGATATTGACCGCAGTCTAGATTTTCCCATCTAGACCAGCAACTAGACCAACTAGAAGTGAAAAAGTTGCAAGCTAAAATGCAAAATCATTAACTGTTTTCATCTCAAAATATATGTTCCTTTAAGTGCCGAAGAGCTGAGGAGAAAAAAAAAGTAAAGAGGATGAGCAAACTTTCGAAGAATTAAATCGGGCTCATCGCTGTTCGCAAGCAAAATGTCAGTTAGCACAAACTAATTACATGAAACAAATTAAATGTTCTTGTTTTTGCCATATAATAAACATCTTTTTAACCGAGCTAAGTCAGTCTGTATGGGAGAATCTTGACCTCAGTTGCATGTACAGACCTCACTGCGCTGGGTCTGTACTTACGACCTCAGTCAAGATTCTCCCATACAGACCTCCCGCTGTGGTTACAATGCAATGCAAAAATTTGTCAGAGTATTGGACAACCCTCGAGCCCTGTACAAACAGATTGATGGCATGGCCATGGGATCCCCTCTTTGTCCCTTACTAGCTAATTTGTTCATGTCCAGCATCAAAGAAAATCTTGAGCGAGAGGGTAAACTCCCTTTTTTCTATCAAAGATATGTTGACGATATGCTCACCATCATGCTGAATATAGCGACAGCTTCTAACTGGCTGGACACGCTTAACAAGGCATATTCCTCCATAAAATTTAAAGGCAGTTACTGAACTGATTGCCTCAAATAGAGACAAAGGTATGTATAGAACAAACTTATTTCGGTCTGCACCATCAGAAGGTTTGCATAAAACCAACTAATTTAGGTCTGCACCATCAGAGTCACGTTGACAGTTGGTATGAGAAGAGTTTACTCAGAACTATGCTTGATTGAGCAAATTTATCCTCATCTTGGTCATATTTTTCCAACAAATGTGACTGTCTGCAGACAGTATTCTCACATTTGGAGTACCCAAGACACCTCGTTAACTCTACCATGAAAAGTTTTGTTGACTCAAAAAGTTTATGTCCAGCAGCAGGTTTTATCACCATCTAAAGAGACGGATGGCACGGTTCAATTGATTTTACCATTTTAATTCTAAAGACCAAATCTCAGCAGATGTTGTGAGGAAACAAATTTAAGATGTGAGCTTAAAAGTACACAAGCCCATCCAGCCTGTGTTTTTGAGAGCCAGACAATTGAATTAGAGCTTAATGTGAAGGAAACAAAGCCGCCAACTGTAAAGCAGCGGTGTGTTTTTTATAGTTTTCAAGGTGACCTTTGTGATGCAGGTTATGTAGGTTACACACGCAGACATTTACTTAATCGTGTAAAAGGACATAAACAACAGTCCTCCACCATTGCCAAACACTGCAAGACCTAAAGCATTTCAAAGTGCTTAAGAAATACAAAAACAATTTTGACTGTGTATGAAATGCCTTTCATAAGAGCTTTAAAGCCAAATTTCAAGGTGCAATCACACTCCATTCATGCGAAAGTATTTTCATAATCTTCGTGCCCTGTTATGTTAATTTGTTGTACCAAAATCACATTAAATGCTTTAATTTGCATTGTCTGATATAATTTTTCCTTGAAAATGGAGTCATGACTATTCTGAAATGTGAGATTTTATTTGTTTTTACTTTTTTACCAATGTTTAAATTGAAAATTAAATTAAAGTTAAATAAAAATATGAGCAAAAAAAAACAAAAAATAAAATGAATGTAAAATGGATCAAAAAATAAATATAAAATAAAGTAAATTAAGGACGTTCACACCCAAAAACCTCCCACATACAGATTTTTTCATAAATTTGACGGCAGGTAGGAAATGATAAGATTAGATTAAAAACGTAAACAAAATCAGGGGTCACCAAACTCGTTTTGAAGATAAGGCGTAGCTCAGACCATGGGGGTCACCTAGCATCCAACAAAAATATTCGCACACAAAGTTAACGCAAAGGTCATCAGCTCTATATTTTGTTGAGTTTTCAACTCGGTGCACACACTTGAAAATGATGTGGCACGCGCATGACCAGTGAATAGCGTGCACACTAGAGATGCGCTGTAGCAATGGGCGCAAACGTCTTTAAACACAACCAATAGGTAGGTAAGGTAAAGTCTGCATACGAGCCAAGTGGCCCATCAGGCCGGAGCTTATCCCGGTTTCCTTAGCATGAAGCGACTGAGAGTATTTCTACTCCCCCCTGGTTGGGATGCTAGTCCATCGCAGGGTTACCCCCCAGCATTAAATTCGCTGGTACCCATTTATACACCTGGGTGGAGAGGGGCACTGTGAGAGTAAAGTGTCTTGCCCAAGAACACAACACAATGTCCCGGCCAGGGCTAGAACCCGGACCACTCGATCCGGAGACGAGCGCACTAACCATGAGGCCACCGCGCCTCCCACAACCAATGCAATAAGATAAAAAGTGGCACTGAAAATCAAATCAAAACATTTGATTTTTATTTTGGTTTTGGTTTTCCGTGAGAGTGGTGGGCTACAAAATATGACATTTGATTTTCAATTTTGTTTTTAATTTTCTATGAGAGGGATGGGCCATCAAAACACAACATTTGAAATTTTATTTTGAACAATGGACTATCACCATCACCTGGCCTGATGTTCTGATGATAAAAACAAGGTAAGAAGGCAAACAATTTTTGAATCTTGATGACTTGGCCCAGGGTTCTCATAGCACTACTTTCTGGTAGATTGTGACTCTCTAAAAAGTGCATGCTGGCTGCAAACCAGATGGGTTAGAGGGGTCTCATATTTTTATTTAATTTTAATTTGATTTTCAATTTATTTATATTGCTCAGTTTTACTTCTTTGTTAGTTTTAGTTTGTGTTATCTTGATTTCTGACAAATAATTGCTGCAAAGCCACCAGTCTTCGCAGCAGACTAATTTCAGTCACGTCATGACCAGCCTGGGTTCGCTGCGCCAGAAGCCAGGCTTATTTGAAGGGGTGAGTGGAATAAAGCGCTAAGTGACTTTTGGAAAATGTCGAGGAAGCCAGGATTGAAATACCTACAAGCACTTGTTACAGTTTACTCTTGTCTTGAAACAATAACTAAAACCAGAGTAAACTGTGAAAATTGCTGGTAGGTATTTCAATCCTAGCTGCCTCAGAATTTTCCAAAAGTCACTTAGGGCTTTATTCCACTCACCCCTTCATTTGAGAAATTTTGGATGTATGTATATCACTGCATTTGCCTCGATTTCAATTACTTGAAATCGAGGCTCTTTTAATGCAGAACAACTTCTATGGAAGAGAAAATCCTGTTTCATATAGGAAGCCACGTTTTCGCGGGCGAAGAGTTTAAAAGCCAGTGGAGGTTATACTGACTAAAGCTGATATGTTTCTCTGAATATTTTAAGCAATTCTTGGAACTTTGAAACACTATGAAACCCTTTAGAATGTGGAAGCACTTTGGAAACCCCTTAGAAATGGTTCGAATATGTACTCTTTGAAAACCTGCTTTAAAATGTCGGGGAAAAATATTCTAGTTTGCGTTCACTATCCACATGCTGGCGAATGCGCGGTTCTTTACGAACCACAAAAGGAACACAATATGGCATCAAATTATAAGGGTTTGTATGGGGTTTTCTACAAGATATCCATGAAGGTAGTTAAAAGTGGAAATATTCAATAAAATGGCTTACCTTATTCCATACATGTGTTGTTTGCTCCTGGTGCTGTTATTTTACCGATTTAACTTGATTTAAGTGACTTTTTGGAATCCTGGTTTTCCCTTCAAAACTAGGATTCCAAAAGTCGCTTAAATCAAGTTAAATTTGTAAAATAACAACACCAGGAGCAAACACCACACGTATAGGATTAGGGTAAGCCATTTTTATTGAATATTTCCACTTTTAACTACCTCCGTGGATATCTTGTAGAAAATCCCATACAAACCCTTATAATTTGATGCCATATTGTGTTCCTTGTGTGGTTCATAAAGAGAGATTGGGCTGCCTGTGATTGGACGCATTCTTTAGCATCATCCAATCAGCGTGGAGTAACAGCGTGACTGAGGTTGAGCTTTCAGAATGCTATTGAATGAATGAGTGAAACTTTATTTAAACAAGGGCAATTTTCAAGGAGCTTTTAAACATCTAACAAGTAGTATCGTCAGTTTAACGGAGGGGCGTTTTAGTGAATGTCAAAACAGCGTGGTACAAAATATCTTGTTGTCATAAGCTAGCTCATGGTGACTTCTATAATACTTCCTAAATGACATAAATACATCTTCCACATAAACTTCACCTGCAGCACTTCACTTTCCAATGAAAACTTAACTAGTATATATATATATTAATGTGATTTTCCTATGAGAATGCTGCTGGGTTATCATACAAAAGTCAAATTTTGTAGAAAAAATCATGTTTAACCCTACATACTTTTCTGAAAAAGAGGGATGGTAGTTCCAAGCATATGAGGATGCAAATAATTCACTTGTGTGTAAAACATGTTTTTTCTGGATGGTATTACAAAAAAACACCACCAATTCCTCAAATAATGGCTATTTACGTACCAGTAAACATCATGTGACATGTCACATGACCTGTCAGAAGCACAAATTCTACTTTAAAATGTTCAGGACATGTAACTATGCTGAATTTGGTTCCATTTCCATGTATGCCTCCAGAAATGTAACTAACAAAATACCTTTTATTTGTAAAAACCTTTGTTCCGGGTCTTAATGGTAATTAAATTATTTGAAAGTTGCTAGTTGGCCTCACTTCTTTCTTGTTTCCAAGGGTTTGAGACCAAGGCTATCTTACTTGGTGCTAATACACTGTACTTGGATGGCAGTAATCATTTGAGAGCTCTTTGTATATTTTTGAGTCTAAGAATACTATATTTACTATGTAGATCCCAGGTTCACAATGCATCCTTGGGTTTGGGTCTTATCATTGCTTAAAGGGCCATTGTCACAATAAAGCGCATGTGCGGTCTTGATTGACCCCATTTTTTTTTAAACCAATAGAAACCGTAATACTTTCACAAGCGCCACGAATTCGCCGCGGGTCAGCTTAGAGTTGCACGTGCCTTTCGAATATCTCTTTATCCGCCGGCTTTTTGCCTTTGTCCGTTGATTACAAGCACATATGCTTTACTTTCTTCCAACTTGCGTGCATATCTGCAGCTATATATACAAAGTTTCCGATTTTCGTCCTTGCACTTGCATCTTTTCTTCTTTTTTTTCTTTTTTTTTTCAAACAAGACGGCTACGAGTTGAAAGTAGCTTTCGTCTCTAGCCGCTTCCAAACCCTCTCGAGGACATTGTATTTCTCGACGGCATTCAACTCAAAACACAAAATACGACTTTTAAATCTTTCATGGATGACTAAACAGTTCTTCAATATTGGTATAACTATTTTCATACACCTCACTAAGTCGATGGAGGATGATTTTTTCACAAATAACAACTTTGAAAACTGTTCCGTTGGATGAGAAATCACATTGCTGCACATGCGCAGAAGGGTGTCAAATGCCCTTTAATACAGTCTTATTATATTGCTCTGTCTCACAAGGACTGCAAAACTACCAAATTCATGAATTTGATTGGCTGAAATGGATATTGACTGCAGTATAGATTTTCCCATCTAGACCGGCATCTAGACCAGTAATGTTTTGAGGTGAAAAATTTGCAAACTAAAATGCACAATGCTTGACTGTTTTCATGTAACAATATTTATTTCTGTAAGTGCCAAAAAGCTAATGAGAAAAAAGTAAAGAGGACAAGCAAACATTGGAAGAATTATATTTGGCTCATCACTGTTCGCGAGCAAAATGTCAGATAGTACAAGCCAGTTACATTAAACTAATTAAATTGCTCTTGTTTTTGCCATAATAAACATCTTATTAACTGAGCTTCGTCAGTCTGTATGGGAGAATCTTGAAATCAGTCGTGTGTACAGACCGCACTGCGTTCGGTCTGTACTTACAGGTATGACCTCAGTCAACGAAAAATTCCACCATATTAAGGGGGGAGACCCTTAACTACAAATCTGTTGCTAAGAAAATCTTAAAACCTCCTTTTTCTTGGCTCCTGAAGTCCAGTGGACATCAAAGTTTACCGTGTTTGTTTGATTCACGTTTCCTTTAAATGTTTCGAACCACACCCATATTTGACACGTCACGTAAGAGGCTATAAAAGCACTTAAACATCTATAATTTTCGAAATATTGTACATTTCCTCAAACGCATACTACACGTTGTAGATAATGCCGTGTTTTAACAAATCGTATTGTTAAATTTCGAAAACGATCCACTCAGTCCGAGTTTTTAGACATTTTCTATTGTGGTCACGTGACATACCAAATATGGGTGTGGTTCGAAACATTTAAAGGAAACGTGAATCAAACAAACACGGTAAACTTTGATGTCCACTGGACTTCAGGAGCCAAAAAAAAGAAGGTTTTGAGATTTCCTTAGCGACAGATTTGTAGTTAAGGTTCTCCCCCCTTAATTAGTCTGATAATCTTGCTGACACTCTTGATCACTGATTCCGTACCTTCTTTCCAACATAATTTTCAACCTAATTGAACACCCCAGGTATGGGAGGTCACATTCTCTAATATGTATGTGCGCAGAATCTAACATTTGTTTGTGATTATCCTTTCTTGTGGATGGTTATTGGGTTTCCTATCTCTAATCTAAAAACCCAACCTGCAGGTAATTCCAGTATGATCAGATAGTGGTTTAGTATACATGTAGTTATAATTGAAGCCAGGCTCAGTGGAACATTGTGAACTGTAGTGCTATAATAACAATAACAATCACTATAATCTTTATTAGCTCACAAACATGGAAGATATTAAGCATGTTAGAAGTTGATTAATAAGTGCACATTAGTTTCAGGGAAAAAACTCATGGGCTTAAAATACTCTGACTTCTGAACAGTAGTTAGCAGTTTACATAATTTAAGAGATACATATATGTGTTTTTTTCTTTAAGCTTGATTCAATCACAGCAGAAGACATAAAGCTTGCTGTTCCAAATCATATAGAGCAGAGTAATGGAAGCTACACAGGAGCACCTGCTACTCATGTGTCAATATTTGAGTGTCCATTCTTTTCTTTGGGAGTTTTTATATTAAAAAAGGGAGGTTCAATTCCACTTCATGATCATCCTGGAATGTTTTGGTTTGTGGTAAGTTAAACATTATGGCATTTTGACCTCTTAAACTTTTTTAAAACCGGTGGTTAATCAGATTTTGTTTTCATGTTAATTTTCAGTAAAGTTGTTTATGGTAAAATATCAGTAGAGTCTTATCAAAGACAGTCTGAGTGAGTATCTTGCTGTTTTGATTATTTCATTGTAGGTATATCTACAGTGTTTTGATTTTGTATATTTGATCATGTTAGTGTTTAAGTGATTGTGCAGTTTGGTTTTTGGGTAAGCTGCGAAGAGTAGTACCTTTATTTTTTCTTTGTACAGCACCTCAATAAATGGGAGAACTGATGGGTTCTCGAGGCACCCACTACACACTCGTAAACGTAAGTGCTCTTTAGCAACATTTAATACTTCAAGAGTGTTGACAGAAAATATTTGTACCATTCTATTTAGTGAAGTTATTATTGTGTGACCCTCTATACATGTGGATTAAATTGTAATTTTTGCTCCATGTATATTGCAACACAAGATAGTTGTATTGATAAGTTGGCAAGATACTTGTAATTGTATATGTTTATGGAGTCCAACTCACTTTTTTGTGTAGTTAAGTCATATCTATACTGTAAAGTTGCAAAGGTTATGACCCTTGTTTATTGCAGATGAAGTAGCCTTTTCCTTCCCAACATGGAGGTGCAATAGCTAACATCCTCTTGAAATCTTGCCCAAAATACTCCATTTGCCAAGATGCCAACTAAACCTGACAGTTTAAGTTTAAGCTTAACAATACTTTATCATGCTAGATGTACAAATAAGTAAATAAATATTTTATTACAGAAAAAATGCAAAAAGCGTATGACTAAAGAATGATTGGGGGAAACTTACTTCCCATACAAAGAATATTCCCCAATATTTTAAACAATCTAAAAAGTAAGAAGTAAAATTAACAACTGGCACAAATTGTCAAAATTAGGGTGAAGGCGAGTATGTGGTTTCTTGTGAAACACTGAGGTCATAGTACCCAATGGAAAGAGGTGTACTTGTAATAACCTGTTAGTTTGACTTAACTAGGGAGGCTGATCAGGTGCAGAAAAACGACACAGTCTTTTGAAGAAACCAGTGAAAGCTGTATGCTAACACCAACCACAGGCAATCACCATGCTATTCACAACATTAGGTAATCAAACATTTTTGAACAGGAATTATTGTCAGTTGTGTAAACTCTGAAAATGTTAAGTTGCTGTTGTTTTCTCTGCATCCCCACATTAAGTTATTTTCTTTGCTCTAACTGACCCTTGTTTGCATTATAAATTATTGAATTTTCTGTTAAAGGACCACAGAAATGCAACACAGGCTGAAAGGATGGTCTCTTCCCACAATTTTCACATTATGATTGATTGATGTATGCAAGATCTGTTGAAAGCCACTTGATGCTATCATGTTAATGTAGCCTTGTACTGTAAGTCAGTGTTTGTGATAATTGTTCCTTATTTCTTTTAGTCTAGGACCATCAGCATTTGTTGACATCCTGGGTCCTCCTTATGCACAAGACAAAGTAAGTGCACCACATTGTAATACTGTTATTAATCTGATACAGTAACTGGAAGTGATTACTTTTCTGTGTTGAAGCAGGCGTAGTATCAGTATAAGTAGCAGTAGCAGTAGTAGCAGTGGTAGTAATGGTCATACACTGTAGTATATATATAGGATGTGCTGCATATTTCACTTTAAGGTCTTTTCTTCATTTATCCGATTAACAGTCCATACATCTGGCCAACAGTGGCCTACAGGTTTTGGGGGGAGCCATATTTGCTGGGTTGTTCACTGTATAGGAAGCTGTATACTCCAATGGGTGAGGAATGAAATACAGTCAACTCTCTCTTGAGCGACCACTCTTGGTGCAAGAAAAGTGCGTAAAGATGTTACCTTATCTGCAAATAAAAACTATGTTGTTTGATTTTATTCTCACGTCAGTTTCTGGGAAAAGTACAAAAGAATGTACTTGTCAATGTGTCTCTTGTTTAATCACAGTAACAATTGCTGTTCGCCTCAAGATCTAATCGAAAGGCTCCGGGCAAGAACCTCCCCTAGATTTTTCGGCCAAGTACAAAGTGCTCAAAAATAGCTGTTAACGCCCAAGTCGCAAATGGAGGTTGGGTGCCCAGGGGCTGCAACCGCAATCACACCCAAGGCGGAAGAGCCCGAGTGACCAGTACAACCCGCAACCCAGCAAAACTTTTCAGGACAACGCTACGCCTAAAACAACACGCCACGCAACAAAGACACAAAGCCGAGCACAACGTGAGCACATGCAAGCAGCGCACGCAACTGGAATACGGAATACCGCTGGGCAAGGTGGTGCCCTCAGGCACACAACAGCCCTAGAACGCTAGGAGGAACGCCAACACGCTAACAACAACGCTATAACGCCACGCAATGCTACTGGATGGGGATACGCAACTAAAAATGCCTAAGAACAACTGAATAGCTCCAGGTCGTTAACTATGTTAAATGTAATTTAACTATATAATATTGGCATGTAGGCTTCATTTTACCTGAGAAACATTGCTCAGAACTTTTTTTGCTCTGGGTTGCTTTTCGTTTTCAAGAAATAAAGTATGCAGAAAATGCAGTGTTCCAAGCGGCATCTTTTGGAGATCTATTGTCAAACAGAAAACAAAAGAAACCGTTTTATTATTTTGTTGAAAAACAAACAGGCAGACCATTTATAGGGTATGAAGTCAAAATCAAATCCCATAAAAGGTTAGCTGTCTTCTAAGTCAAAGGAAAATAGCATATACAGTACCCCTTAAAGGTAAGTTACCACCCTCTTGCGAGATGCGTCTCGTTTCTCTTGAGACGAGTCTTGAGAGAAATGAGACGAGTCTTGTTTGAAACGAGATGTGTCTCGTTTCTCGCGAGTGCACTGGAAGTATCAATACTTTGCTTTCGTCGATATTCAAACCTGTTTTGTGTATTATCGTACCGATTTGCGCGGTAGGCACAATTTTTATTCTCATCAGGGATGTGTGTGTACCATGTGTGTAGTATAATTATAAAAGGGGCATTGTCAAGGTGTCTTCGCATCAATTGAATTTCAAAACTAATGATCTAGTTTTGTTATTTAAGACCATTTGTAGGTACTCAAACTGTTTCGTGTTACCTGTCGCTATGGATGGCATGGATGGAAATGAATTGAAACTTGAAAAATTTGCCAATTTTTTCAAGTTTTGATGCCAAGTGTTCCAAAAATCCTCAAGAAATTTATTATGGCTAGCCCTCTCTGATAAAATTCATTTGATATCATTGTCGTAGCTTTACAGATGCATTTTGTTTATGATTAAAGCCTCAAAGTAATGATTTTAGCACAGAATTGACCTAAAACAGCAAAATCCTCGTGACACTGCCCCTTTAAGAACTTCTTGCACCTTCTTGCGGTCACTTGCCCTTGGATCCTACAACGGCACAAGAACTTCTTTGCAGTGGGAAGTTAGAAACGATAAAACTTCTTTGCGGTTAGAAGTTAAAACCGAAAGAACTTCTTTGCACTGACATCTTAGCACGCGAAGAATTGTATCAAGACATGACGCAAAGGCGCCAGGAATGGTCAAATTTCTCCAGCGCCAGCACTTACTGTAAGAAGTATTGAAGACATAGTAACTATGATTTAAGTCACAAATTCTCAACTCTTGACAATTTAAACTCTAAAGCTCAATTCAGACATCAAACTTTTCATGAGCCAAACTTAAGGTGGATGGTACCAGTTACCAGTACT
>JAHPZR010045517.1:0-17210 GCA_019787425.1 Platygyra sinensis | reverse complement strand
CATCCCAGTGTAATTGTGATTTTCATTTATTATATGGCTACTGTAGCTCCGTGTGCAGGCAAGATGAACCAAATCGCGCGCTGTGATTGGCTACCCGAGCGGGCAAGATGGAGCCATCTTGCCCACTCAGGACTACCCGCTGCATCCCGAAAGTAAAATTTCACCAAAAGCCATATAATAAATCCTTTATTGACCAAGTTTGTTCGGTCAAGATGGCTGGATATTGGCCTCGTTCTTTTTTTTGCGAGTTTATGAACCTCGACTTCGTCTCGGTCCATAAACACGCAAAAAAATAACTTGGCCAATATCCAGCCATCTTGACCTCACACTTGGTCAATAACAAATACGTATTAACCCACGGACTCCTGTGCCGCCCGCAACTGCCCGTGACAAGCCTTGGCCTTTCTTTCACTTCTGATGTCATCACTTTTGACCAATATTGACTTCACCTATACTTAACTTTTGCAGGAGGAAAAGATCTTTCCAATGATGCCCAGATCAGAGTGACTGGCCTAAAGGGAGCCCGAGATATGCACAAAAATGCTCAAAAAGATGAGTGGAAAACTGAGAGCAAACTTTACGGCCACTACACCTAACTGCTCCACAGCAAGAATTGGCCGCCTCGATGACTCTTTCTTAGAAGTTTTTTAACTGCAAGCAAGCCCAGTAGAATGTCAATCACTGCAGCAAAAAGAAAAGAAAAGGAGAAAAGGGAAAGGGCAAAAAATTTCAAAAACCGAAAAAGGAGTAGGTCACTTTCCCGTCCAAAAACTCAAAATTTTCATTTCTGTGCATACCCAAGCCAAAATTTGATAAAATGTGATTCTAGTGGCAAGCAGGTCTAGCTGTTGTGAACTGCAAATGCATTTTCGACCAGATTAAAGCTAATTTGGCCGAGATCCAGCCTCAAAACCACCAAAATGTCCAAAAAACGTATTGTTGGCAAAAAGTTCCAGGAGTCAATGGGTTAATCATCACAGTTTTATACACAACTTAAGCAGGTGTGAAATTAAAGTGAGAAAAAAATTAACAAACAATATGATGAGCTCAAAACATGCGCAACTGTTGACATAATTTTCAAACATGGCAAATCCAGTTAACTTTTGATAAAATCATCATTGCAATCTAGCACAATGGTCTTTTAAACATCATTCAAATCAGCAATCTTAATCAAAAATCTGCTTGCTAAACAAATTCAACTTTCAATCAAAGTTGTCATTTTCACTTGCAAAGAACATTTAAAGAGCACTTGGTGAAGGATCAACCTGAATTTTTGTTACGAAAACTGAATTTTTTCCTTTACAAAAACATGGAAGTGCTACTGGAGCACTTGATGCTTCTGCCAATGAACCCTACGATATCAATCTCTACCAATGCTGGGTGAAGAGTGACTTGGTGGTTGATGAAATCTCTTATTGCCAAGAATACATACTTAAAATGCTCGAAAGTCAAACATTGGCATCTCTTTTCTATCCTCAAAAAACTTTTAGGCCAAAACTTTTGGGAATTTTTCACTCTGAAGGGAGCGAGTATTGTTCAAACTTGCATCATTGGATAATGGAATCTGCGAGCTTTCATTGCTTTAGCCATCACAGGTTTAGGTCTGTCTGTCTGCACGTACGTATTTATGATCCCAAGATACCACACTTTACAAATGTGCAAACTTTACATGTGATTTTTGGGGGCATTTTTTTAAAGTACAGTTTCATTATTGGATATGAGATGATTACAACATAACCAATATGCATTCATGAAATAATTGTTCATCAGGCCAAGATAGGGATCCAGTTACATTGCTTCAAACACCAATGTCAATGAGTGTAAATATAGTAAATGTTTCATAACAAAATAATATCATCTCTTAAAAACTAATACCTGAGTGCTGCAGAAAAAGTCCCTTGGAGGAGGGATCTCCATTATCCATCTAAATGTGTAAACCAAATAACAATTAAATATGATAACAAAATGTAACACATCTCTTGCCACTCGAAAAGAAACTCCCAATTTTGATGCAATTTTGGAGTTATGCAACTTTCCAAAAACAAACTTGAAACTCAAGTAAACAATGGGTAATAAAACTTAGAACCTTCCAGATTTTTTATCAAGAAATATAGATTGCACGGTCAATTTGAGTTCACTTATTTGTTTCCTATTTTTTAATACTAAATATGACCAAATTATGACAAACATAGTAGACAAACTTCAAACGATAATCATGTCAGAACAGTTTGTTTCACACCTGTGGATAACCACCCAGTCTAATATTCCCAAAAAGACTACTTGACAAAAATAATAAGACACTTTTACCTGTCATTGTTGTCCTCTACGGGTGTACCCTGATCACAGAATGAAATATGCTTCAGTACATTAGACAGCAAGGTCTTTGCAATCCATTGCAGTTTTTAATTTACTGCTTTGTGTGTGACTTGTAAATAGGGGCAATAACCAAAAAACACTCATACAATGCAGCCCAGTGTGGAGCTCCATCAAAGACAGCTATTAGTTCTACAGCAAGAACCCAAAGTGCCACCACTTTGATTCACATTCTTGCAAGCGGGTCACCCAATCAGGAGTCAAGCACTACTTCGAAAAAAAAAATTGACTGCAAGCAATTCTGCAGATAAGATAAAGTAGCATAGCCTTTATATCAGTCAATTGATCCATCCATCTATCCATCTATCGATCTATCCATCCCTTGGTCCATCTGTCCCTCCCTCCCTCCGTTCATCCGTCTGTCAGTCTGTCTGTCTGTCTTTCTGTCCGTCCATCTGTCCCTCTCTCCATCTGTCCATTCGTCTGTCCATCCATGCATCAATTTATTAATCTTTATTTATAGAGGGTGAACAACTTATAATCATACAACAGTTTACTAACACATTTTTGGCCCTCCTAAATATACAATAATTATAAATCTATTAATAACCTTTGTAAAAATATTAAAATGTTTCTTGTCACGGACTAAAAAAGGGACGATTTGTACATTTGAGTCAAAATACAGTAACCTTCATCACCATAAAAAATTATGCATTAAAAATGGCATCAAATTGTAAATGAGGCTGAACCATTGTTTGATTTAATTCTCTGCTTTAAATGTTATGACACCAGCCATTTGAATATCACATCTCTGAGAAATCTGAGATACACTTTTAAAAGCCATTGTGTAACATACTATTTTCGACAGTAAACAAAATACTGTGACTGTAAAGGCATGTAAAAGAACTTGCTAAAGGTGAAAGCAAAACTATTGCTTCATTACGTAAAATTTCTAATTAACCTCTCATTTTATTTTTCAAACAACATTTTCCTCTTTTAAGGTGATGGACAAGCTGATTTTTAATTTAAAATGCAACATTGGATAAAAAACAATCTAGAGAAACATTGGTACACAGGAAAACTTTAAACTCAAAATCAGTTACTTTCGTGTTGCAGTAAAATGTTGCATGTTATTGAAAGCAATCAAAACCCTTAAACATTGTTGCCCAAATTTACAAAGTTGCATCAAAATTGTCCTGTGTAATGTAATGTTGGTGACAGTTGCCAAAAAATTGGTTAAAAGTTATCAAGTGAAAAAAGCATTGAAAGTCAGCTTGGTTCCTGTAACATTGCCTGTATTAAGCTTTCAGGAAATGCATACTCATAGAAGTTTATTTTCAAAGCTGCCCTTTGAAAATGTGCTAATGTGAAGCGATCAATCGAAGTCTGAAAACACCTTACCTACAAAATCTAACAAAAATTTGAAGTTGCTGTTGTTCATTGACAGAGGTGAAAAACTGAGTTAAAGATTACTTACTGTTTTATATACCTGTAAACATAAAATTGATGACCAGAAAAATTTAAGACTGTTACCTGCTGGTATGCTGGAGGATCACATTCCTGATAGTATGTACAATCTCGCCCCTGTTTAAAGTCAGCAATATATTCAGACTCAATTTTCAACAACATCAGAGTGCTTCACCACCATCTTATTAACAACATTACCTGCATATTAAAACCACTTCTCGAACACCTCTGGGAGCAATTGTCAAGCTAATGACCAGCAACTGACTCTTTTATTTCTTAAACCAATATAGCCTAACATTATAAGCAGGCTTTTAGCCAGGATTTGAAAAGTGGCCGTCCAAAATGCGCTATTGGGCCTGCTCAAATGAAAAATTTATAAGGTAACATATGAAAAATAAAATGATTTTCTTCAATAAGTGGCCGTCCATTAGACGGCTGGACGCCCATCTGGCTAAAAGCCTGATTATAAGTAATGTAGGCAAAACTACAGTAATATGACATAACAGATGTAACCTTAGCAAGACTTTATGCTGACAATTTTAAAGAAGAATATCTAGCCAACAGAGTGTATGTTTTCAACTCAAACAAAGGTTTGGATGAGAACTGGGGATCTGAAATTTTCATCACCAGTAGTAGACAGAGGCTGACTATGGTCCTTTAATGATGGCTTCTGGCCAGATGAGGATAATTGACAGGCCATGGGTGGGAATGAATGTCTCCTAGTTTTTTTTGGCCAATTTGAAAGTGCTCAGAAATAGCTGAATTTTGGCATGTAGGCTCTGTTTTACCTGAAGAACATTGCTTTGAAGTTTTTTGTGTTGAGTCGCTCGTCATTTTTGAGAAAAAACGTACACAAAAAAGGCATGCCACTTAGAAAAACCAAGCGGATTTTTGCACAAAATTACCCAATAACAAATAACAAATCAACCTTTAGGGGGAAGACTCATCAAAGTCTCACCTTGATATCACTGCTAAACAGTCAAAGCAGAGGAGCTAGGAACCGGTCTCTATATATCTTCATGTTGGCTGATCCCAGAAGTTCAAAACACAACAAATCATGCCGATTTGAATAAAATCAATGCAACCTGGGTTGATGATCTATGTTACAATTGCTCACTACATGTTGGCCATTATCTGTGGGGGACTCTGTGTCAATAAACAATTAAAAAACAATAATATTTCCATTTTTCAGCTACCAGTTCCAAAAAAGTCCACAGAACGTGATCGCAATGCATGCCCGGAAGTGGCTTTAAACCTTGCACACAGAAGAACATGGCAGTCGATACAAGACATGTTTTAGAAGTCTAAAACCAGTTCTTGGTTTCCAAAATTTGATGCTAGCAACACTTGGCAAAGGGCCACAAGTCACGAGAGGATTTTTTTCTTGGGCAAGAACTGCTGTTGGACTTTGCTGCCCAGATCAATCTGACTTCAAATACCGATAAATCGCAGGGTGCAACGAAAGTGCTGTCTGCTAGTCTGGGGTTAGTGGAATGACTTGTCGGGCTAGCGCTTTCTTATCGTATATGTAACTTGATGGGCAAGCACCGTTGGTTCCTCTTTTCTGATGATAACATTGAGCTTTTATACCAAAAAATGTGTAGCAGAAAGCTCCTGAGAGAAACTGATGAGGTTATGAGGCTAAATTATTGTAGCATGACAACGTCTTGCACCACATTTTAGTTGCGTCTGTAAATAACGTCATGACTTTTTCTGCTTACATAAGCAACCAAAATATATTTTTTGAAATGACAATATTTGCCGACTGACAGCATGCAGTGTGAGACAATCAGTCTAATTGCATTCCATCCAGTTCATGGTGCAGTGGATTTCCTCGGAAATTTAGGTGCAATTTGTTAGGAAAATCCAAATCCGGATTCTTCTTTCTATTTTAAAGCTGTCAATTCATTATTAAAACAAAAAGGCCCCCTTTGTGTAAAATTAAAAACCAAGAAAAAACTCGCTTCAAGAAAGGCTAGCAGACCTGGCGCTGTGTAATCTCCAAACAACTTTGGGTAAGAACATCCTGTCAGACTTGATGCGAATGTGCTCTTCAGACCACACAATGAAGGTCTACAGACCAAATTCTGCTATCAGTAACTGGTTTTCTGGAGCAAGGACAAAGACACACATTCTGTAGATATTCAGTTTGACAACAGGAATTCCCAAACTTTCAGCAAATTTGTTGACGATGTTCATTCCGAGAAACTCAGTCATGTTAGTAGTACAAACAAGGAACTGAAATACTTCCCATTGCTCACTGTTCAACTGTTTTGTACATTAATACACTAGGTTAACTATTGAAAGCCTTAAGCGATATCAATTGACAATGCTTTGCATCACAAGATTAGATCACATGACTGTATTTGGAATTCTCATCCAAAAAATCTTGATGTAAGTTGTAACTTTTAGTGGTCAGGTGTTAAAACCGGTCGTTTCTGTAACATTGTTTAATATTATTTTGAGGTTGAAGTTAAAATGAAAATCACATTCAAGAATCAAAATACTACGAAGAACTACTTGTAGTTTATATCTATGCTTGGTATCATTACTTGTATTTTGCATTATTAAATAAATCTTACTATTAGTTATAAACAATTTAATTTCGGGCTAGCAACCTCAAGTAACAGCTTGCCCGAAGGGCAACCTCATCTTTTCATTTTCGTCTCACCCTGAAGTGAATCTTATTCTGCTGCATTGCAGTTTTTTTAAACGTGTTGATGATGTACAGGTTTATCAAGGTTTCATGATGCCTCTCAACCACCAGGCCCCCTCAAGCTTTTTGCCAAAAACACATTTTTTTACATTTTGCAGATTTTCAGGCTGGATATGGGCCAAATTAGCTTTAATCTAGTCCAAAAGGCATTTGCAACATGACAGCTTGCCTTTCTTTCACTAACGTTGCGTTTTATGACATTGTGGCTCAGGCATGTGCAGAAATTAAAATTTTGACCAGAAAGTGACATATGTCTTGAGGCTTTTCGATTTTTTTTTTTTTTGCCTTTCTTTTTCTTCTTTTCATTTCTTTTTGCTGCAGTGATTGACCTTCTACTGGGCTTGCTTGCAGTTAAGAAACTTCCAAGAGAAGCATCATCAAGACAGGTAATTTTTACCATGGAGTAGGAGGAAATTTTGCTCTGAGTTTTTCTCTCAACTTTTCAAGCATTTTGTCCATATCTTAGGCTCCATTACGCTAATCACTCTGATCTGGGTATCATAGAAAAGGTCTTTTCTTTCTGCAGAAGTTGAGTATAGATGATGCCAATTTTGGTCAAAGGTGATGATGTCAGAAGTGCAAGAAAGGCCAAGGCTCATCATGGCCGGTTACGGCCAGCAGAGGAGTCAATGGATTAAGATACTAGTTGACGAAGTTCTAATGCATCACGATGCTTGATCAATTCACGTGTTGTGTTTCATGTAACAATAACAGGATTTAAACAATCTGCTCCCAGATTTCTGCTTTATAGTACCGCTCAAAGGTAAGTTACCACCTCTCATCTTGTTTCTCGTGAGACAGGTCTTGTTTCTCTCGAGACGTTTCTCGTTTCTCTCGAGAATCACTGAAGTATTTAGTATGGCATATGTTATGCCTAAGAAACTGGTTATGTGTAACGATTGTTGCTCTGCAGTTCACTGGCAAATCGATGGGACCGAGCAACAAAAGATGCATGTATGCATTGCTGCATTGATCGTTCACTCAATTCATAACGAACAAACATTGAATGTACATAGTGATAATTATTAGGCACTTAATTTGCATCGTCTGAGGAATGGAAAGAGTTCATAGAAATAGCCAAGTAAGGTTTAAAAACTACAATAGTTGTTGCATGCATTTTAATTCATGCGATAACATGTGGGTTCAAAGAGTTGATTTTGCGAATCTTGCTCAGTGCGAATGAACTGCACAATCCATAATTTTTCAATCCTGATACTGTAGCTACTGTATTTTCATTAACTTGGAATGCAGTTGCATACATTTATTTGCTCTGCAGTAAGTGCTAGCACAAACATTCAATTTTGTGCAGAAGAAAACTTTTCTGGCTTTCGGCCGTCTATTGCATAAAAGCATCACAGAAATTGTTGGAAAAATGAAATTAATCTCTGTTCTATATGTAGAAATCATTCACTCGAACACCAAAATACTATATTGTTAAAGACAAGAGTTTTTATCAAGGTTTCTGAGATGCACTGTTTGCATTAGTTTTAATTTTTTCTGCGAGGGGAAAGTTTTGTCTGCCAGCACGCGTCAATGAGTCGCTAACCTTAATGAACTTTTTTCTTCTCTGAAGCATCAACGCAAACACTAAAAATTTCCCCAGTGCTATTTAACATGAATCGTTCATCCTAACACTGAAATGCTTTTTCTTTGAAGACAGGAATTTTTTAATAAGGTTTATGTGATGCGACGTTTGCACCGAGTCAAAGTTTTTGCAAGGGAAAGTTCTGTATAGCGGCACGTGTTGACAAGTTGATTGCTTAATTCGTAGCAAATGAACTTTTGTTTTGCAAAACATTGCTGGTTCTATTTGGCATTAAGCTTGTGTTCTTAAGTGTACGCAAGTACATGATACTTAACTGCTGAAAATAATTTTAAGCCACTCTGACATTCACACATTGCTTAGCATGTGACCAAAATCTTCCCACTCTCAGTGAAATCTATCATTTGTGAATGAAAATTTTCACCAAGAATGACTAAACATGGTTAAGACTTTTTATGGCTTACACTTTGAACACATTAAGAAACTTCTCAAGACCTCTGTGTAATGGTAGCCATATACGTTGGAAGGTCAACGATCTGTTTGCGCGTCGGTATGGGTGAGAATCAACGTCTTCGGCTCTATTTGTTTACGTTTCAATGGATGTAAATAATTTGTAGAACATGTAAACAGCAGCTCATGCCGATCAAAGTAATCAAAATAAAGTTTCATCACATCCCTTCGAAACATTTCTAAGGTTGTTCGCCCTTCTGAATTTACAGATTACATTTCACAATTTGGATCGGTCCAACTTTGAATTAAGGTGGATGGTACCAGTTACCAGTACTTTCCAAGACTTAAAGTTTGATGGGTCATTGACAACCACTCTTTATCGGTTAATGCCACAATCACGGAATCAACAAACTGCCCAAGCATCGGTGAACAAGTTGGTATATTTTGTGGCACAATAGGTTACCATAGCAACTATTTGACCTGCTAAAAACACCCTTAATTTTAGCTTTAAGCGCTTGTAACTCAAAAACGAGCTTGGTGACCCCCATTTCTTATTATCGAGTTGTGAATAGCATGATAAGATGCAACTTTTTGCAAAGTTTAAAAAATCCTGCAAAGGAGGTTCAGAGCCCCCTTAAATTTTCAAAAATTTAAGGGGGCTCTGAACCTCCTTTGCAGGATTTTTTAAACTTTGCAAAAAGTTGCATCTTATCATGCTATTCACAACTCGATAATAAGAAATGGGGGTCACCAAGCTCGTTTTTGAGTTACAAGCGCTTAAAGCTAAAATTAAGGGTGTTTTTAGCAGGTCAAATAGTTGCTATGGTAACCTATTGTGCCACAAAATATACGCAACTTGTTCACCGATGCTTGGGCAGTTTGTTGATACCGTGATTGTGGCATTAACCGATAAAGAGTGGTTACAATGACCCATCAAACTTTAAGTCTTGGAAAGTACTGGTAACTGGTACCATCCACCTTAATTCAAAGTTGGACCGATCCAAATTGTGAAATGTAATCTGTAAATTCAGAAGGGCGAACAACCTTAGAAATGTTTCGAAGGGATGTGATGAAACTTTATTTTGATTACTTTGATCGGCATGAGCTGCTGTTTACATGTTCTACAAATTATTTACATCCATTGAAACGTAAACAAATAGAGCCGAAGACGTTGATTCTCACCCATACCGACGCGCAAACAGATCGTTGACCTTCCAACGTATATGGCTACCATTACACAGAGGTCTTGAGAAGTTTCTTAATGTGTTCAAAGTGTAAGCCATAAAAAGTCTTAACCATGTTTAGTCATTCTTGGTGAAAATTTTCATTCACAAATGATAGATTTCACTGAGAGTGGGAAGATTTTGGTCACATGCTAAGCAATGTGTGAATGTCAGAGTGGCTTAAAATTATTTTCAGCAGTTAAGTATCATGTACTTGCGTACACTTAAGAACACAAGCTTAATGCCAAATAGAACCAGCAATGTTTTGCAAAACAAAAGTTCATTTGCTACGAATTAAGCAATCAACTTGTCAACACGTGCCGCTATACAGAACTTTCCCTTGCAAAAACTTTGACTCGGTGCAAACGTCGCATCACATAAACCTTATTAAAAAATTCCTGTCTTCAAAGAAAAAGCATTTCAGTGTTAGGATGAACGATTCATGTTAAATAGCACTGGGGAAATTTTTAGTGTTTGCGTTGATGCTTCAGAGAAGAAAAAAGTTCATTAAGGTTAGCGACTCATTGACGCGTGCTGGCAGACAAAACTTTCCCCTCGCAGAAAAAATTAAAACTAATGCAAACAGTGCATCTCAGAAACCTTGATAAAAACTCTTGTCTTTAACAATATAGTATTTTGGTGTTCGAGTGAATGATTTCTACATATAGAACAGAGATTAATTTCATTTTTCCAACAATTTCTGTGATGCTTTTATGCAATAGACGGCCGAAAGCCAGAAAAGTTTTCTTCTGCACAAAATTGAATGTTTGTGCTAGCACTTACTGCAGAGCAAATAAATGTATGCAACTGCATTCCAAGTTAATGAAAATACAGTAGCTACAGTATCAGGATTGAAAAATTATGGATTGTGCAGTTCATTCGCACTGAGCAAGATTCGCAAAATCAACTCTTTGAACCCACATGTTATCGCATGAATTAAAATGCATGCAACAACTATTGTAGTTTTAAACCTTACTTGGCTATTTCTATGAACTCTTTCCATTCCTCAGACGATGCAAATTAAGTGCCTAATAATTATCACTATGTACATTCAATGTTTGTTCGTTATGAATTGAGTGAACGATCAATGCAGCAATGCATACATGCATCTTTTGTTGCTCGGTCCCATCGATTTGCCAGTGAACTGCAGAGCAACAATCGTTACACATAACCAGTTTCTTAGGCATAACATATGCCATACTAAATACTTCAGTGATTCTCGAGAGAAACGAGAAACGTCTCGAGAGAAACAAGACCTGTCTCACGAGAAACAAGATGAGAGGTGGTAACTTACCTTTGAGCGGTACTATAAAGCAGAAATCTGGGAGCAGATTGTTTAAATCCTGTTATTGTTACATGAAACACAACACGTGAATTGATCAAGCATCGTGATGCATTAGAACTTCGTCAACTAGTATCTTAATCCATTGACTCCTCTGCTGGCCGTAACCGGCCATGATGAGCCTTGGCCTTTCTTGCACTTCTGACATCATCACCTTTGACCAAAATTGGCATCATCTATACTCAACTTCTGCAGAAAGAAAAGACCTTTTCTATGATACCCAGATCAGAGTGATTAGCGTAATGGAGCCTAAGATATGGACAAAATGCTTGAAAAGTTGAGAGAAAAACTCAGAGCAAAATTTCCTCCTACTCCATGGTAAAAATTACCTGTCTTGATGATGCTTCTCTTGGAAGTTTCTTAACTGCAAGCAAGCCCAGTAGAAGGTCAATCACTGCAGCAAAAAGAAATGAAAAGAAGAAAAAGAAAGGCAAAAAAAAAAAAAATCGAAAAGCCTCAAGACATATGTCACTTTCTGGTCAAAATTTTAATTTCTGCACATGCCTGAGCCACAATGTCATAAAACGCAACGTTAGTGAAAGAAAGGCAAGCTGTCATGTTGCAAATGCCTTTTGGACTAGATTAAAGCTAATTTGGCCCATATCCAGCCTGAAAATCTGCAAAATGTAAAAAAATGTGTTTTTGGCAAAAAGCTTGAGGGGGCCTGGTGGTTGAGAGGCATCATGAAACCTTGATAAACCTGTACATCATCAACACGTTTAAAAAAACTGCAATGCAGCAGAATAAGATTCACTTCAGGGTGAGACGAAAATGAAAAGATGAGGTTGCCCTTCGGGCAAGCTGTTACTTGAGGTTGCTAGCCCGAAATTAAATTGTTTATAACTAATAGTAAGATTTATTTAATAATGCAAAATACAAGTAATGATACCAAGCATAGATATAAACTACAATAGTTCTTCGTAGTATTTTGATTCTTGAATGTGATTTTCATTTTAACTTCAACCTCAAAATAATATTAAACAATGTTACAGAAACGACCGGTTTTAACACCTGACCACTAAAAGTTACAACTTACATCAAGATTTTTTGAATGAGAATTCCAAATACAGTCATGTGATCTAATCTTGTGATGCAAAGCATTGTCAATTGATATCGCTTAAGGCTTTCAATAGTTAACCTAGTGTATTAATGTACAAAACAGTTGAACAGTGAGCAATGGGAAGTATTTCAGTTCCTTGTTTGTACTACTAACATGACTGAGTTTCTCGGAATGAACATCGTCAACAAATTTGCTGAAAGTTTGGGAATTCCTGTTGTCAAACTGAATATCTACAGAATGTGTGTCTTTGTCCTTGCTCCAGAAAACCAGTTACTGATAGCAGAATTTGGTCTGTAGACCTTCATTGTGTGGTCTGAAGAGCACATTCGCATCAAGTCTGACAGGATGTTCTTACCCAAAGTTGTTTGGAGATTACACAGCGCCAGGTCTGCTAGCCTTTCTTGAAGCGAGTTTTTTCTTGGTTTTTAATTTTACACAAAGGGGGCCTTTTTGTTTTAATAATGAATTGACAGCTTTAAAATAGAAAGAAGAATCCGGATTTGGATTTTCCTAACAAATTGCACCTAAATTTCCGAGGAAATCCACTGCACCATGAACTGGATGGAATGCAATTAGACTGATTGTCTCACACTGCATGCTGTCAGTCGGCAAATATTGTCATTTCAAAAAATATATTTGGTTGCTTATGTAAGCAGAAAAAGTCATGACGTTATTTACAGACGCAACTAAAATGTGGTGCAAGACGTTGTCATGCTACAATAATTTAGCCTCATAACCTCATCAGTTTCTCTCAGGAGCTTTCTGCTACACATTTTTTGGTATAAAAGCTCAATGTTATCATCAGAAAAGAGGAACCAACGGTGCTTGCCCATCAAGTTACATATACGATAAGAAAGCGCTAGCCCGACAAGTCATTCCACTAACCCCAGACTAGCAGACAGCACTTTGTTGCACCCTGCGATTTATCGGTATTTGAAGTCAGATTGATCTGGGCAGCAAAGTCCAACAGCAGTTCTTGCCCAAGAAAAAAATCCTCTCGTGACTTGTGGCCCTTTGCCAAGTGTTGCTAGCATCAAATTTTGGAAACCAAGAACTGGTTTTAGACTTCTAAAACATGTCTTGTATCGACTGCCATGTTCTTCTGTGTGCAAGGTTTAAAGCCACTTCCGGGCATGCATTGCGATCACGTTCTGTGGACTTTTTTCGAACTGGTAGCTGAAAAATGGAAATATTATTGTTTTTTAATTGTTTATTGACACAGAGTCCCCCACAGATAATGGCCAACATGTAGTGAGCAATTGTAACATAGATCATCAACCCAGGTTGCATTGATTTTATTTCAAATCGGCATGATTTGTTGTGTTTTGAACTTCTGGGATCAGCCAACATGAAGATATATAGAGACCGGTTCCTAGCTCCTCTGCTTTGACTGTTTAGCAGTGATATCAAGGTGAGACTTTGATGAGTCTTCCCCCTAAAGGTTGATTTGTTATTTGTTATTGGGTAATTTTGTGCAAAAATCCGCTTGGTTTTTCTAAGTGGCATGCCTTTTTTGTGTACGTTTTTTCTCAAAAATGACGAGCGACTCAACACAAAAAACTTCAAAGCAATGTTCTTCAGGTAAAACAGAGCCTACATGCCAAAATTCAGCTATTTCTGAGCACTTTCAAATTGGCCAAAAAAAACTAGGAGACATTCATTCCCACCCATGGCCTGTCAATTATCCTCATCTGGCCAGAAGCCATCATTAAAGGACCATAGTCAGCCTCTGTCTACTACTGGTGATGAAAATTTCAGATCCCCAGTTCTCATCCAAACCTTTGTTTGAGTTGAAAACATACACTCTGTTGGTTAGATATTCTTCTTTAAAATTGTCAGCATAAAGTCTTGCTAAGGTTACATCTGTTATGTCATATTACTGTAGTTTTGCCTACATTACTTATAATCAGGCTTTTAGCCAGATGGGCGTCCAGCCGTCTAATGGACGGCCACTTATTGAAGAAAATCATTTTATTTTTCATATGTTACCTTATAAATTTTTCATTTGAGCAGGCCCAATAGCGCATTTTGGACGGCCACTTTTCAAATCCTGGCTAAAAGCCTGCTTATAATGTTAGGCTATATTGGTTTAAGAAATAAAAGAGTCAGTTGCTGGTCATTAGCTTGACAATTGCTCCCAGAGGTGTTGAGAAGTGGTTTTAATATGCAGGTAATGTTGTTAATAAGATGGTGGTGAAGCACTCTGATGTTGTTGAAAATTGAGTCTGAATATATTGCTGACTTTAAACAGGGGCGAGATTGTACATACTATCAGGAATGTGATCCTCCAGCATACCAGCAGGTAACAGTCTTAAATTTTTCTGGTCATCAATTTTATGTTTACAGGTATATAAAACAGTAAGTAATCTTTAACTCAGTTTTTCACCTCTGTCAATGAACAACAGCAACTTCAAATTTTTGTTAGATTTTGTAGGTAAGGTGTTTTCAGACTTCGATTGATCGCTTCACATTAGCACATTTTCAAAGGGCAGCTTTGAAAATAAACTTCTATGAGTATGCATTTCCTGAAAGCTTAATACAGGCAATGTTACAGGAACCAAGCTGACTTTCAATGCTTTTTTCACTTGATAACTTTTAACCAATTTTTTGGCAACTGTCACCAACATTACATTACACAGGACAATTTTGATGCAACTTTGTAAATTTGGGCAACAATGTTTAAGGGTTTTGATTGCTTTCAATAACATGCAACATTTTACTGCAACACGAAAGTAACTGATTTTGAGTTTAAAGTTTTCCTGTGTACCAATGTTTCTCTAGATTGTTTTTTATCCAATGTTGCATTTTAAATTAAAAATCAGCTTGTCCATCACCTTAAAAGAGGAAAATGTTGTTTGAAAAATAAAATGAGAGGTTAATTAGAAATTTTACGTAATGAAGCAATAGTTTTGCTTTCACCTTTAGCAAGTTCTTTACATGCCTTTACAGTCACAGTATTTTGTTTACTGTCGAAAATAGTATGTTACACAATGGCTTTTAAAAGTGTATCTCAGATTTCTCAGAGATGTGATATTCAAATGGCTGGTGTCATAACATTTAAAGCAGAGAATTAAATCAAACAATGGTTCAGCCTCATTTACAATTTGATGCCATTTTTAATGCATAATTTTTTATGGTGATGAAGGTTACTGTATTTTGACTCAAATGTACAAATCGTCCCTTTTTTAGTCCGTGACAAGAAACATTTTAATATTTTTACAAAGGTTATTAATAGATTTATAATTATTGTATATTTAGGAGGGCCAAAAATGTGTTAGTAAACTGTTGTATGATTATAAGTTGTTCACCCTCTATAAATAAAGATTAATAAATTGATGCATGGATGGACAGACGAATGGACAGATGGAGAGAGGGACAGATGGACGGACAGAAAGACAGACAGACAGACTGACAGACGGATGAACGGAGGGAGGGAGGGACAGATGGACCAAGGGATGGATAGATCGATAGATGGATAGATGGATGGATCAATTGACTGATATAAAGGCTATGCTACTTTATCTTATCTGCAGAATTGCTTGCAGTCAATTTTTTTTTTCGAAGTAGTGCTTGACTCCTGATTGGGTGACCCGCTTGCAAGAATGTGAATCAAAGTGGTGGCACTTTGGGTTCTTGCTGTAGAACTAATAGCTGTCTTTGATGGAGCTCCACACTGGGCTGCATTGTATGAGTGTTTTTTGGTTATTGCCCCTATTTACAAGTCACACACAAAGCAGTAAATTAAAAACTGCAATGGATTGCAAAGACCTTGCTGTCTAATGTACTGAAGCATATTTCATTCTGTGATCAGGGTACACCCGTAGAGGACAACAATGACAGGTAAAAGTGTCTTATTATTTTTGTCAAGTAGTCTTTTTGGGAATATTAGACTGGGTGGTTATCCACAGGTGTGAAACAAACTGTTCTGACATGATTATCGTTTGAAGTTTGTCTACTATGTTTGTCATAATTTGGTCATATTTAGTATTAAAAAATAGGAAACAAATAAGTGAACTCAAATTGACCGTGCAATCTATATTTCTTGATAAAAAATCTGGAAGGTTCTAAGTTTTATTACCCATTGTTTACTTGAGTTTCAAGTTTGTTTTTGGAAAGTTGCATAACTCCAAAATTGCATCAAAATTGGGAGTTTCTTTTCGAGTGGCAAGAGATGTGTTACATTTTGTTATCATATTTAATTGTTATTTGGTTTACACATTTAGATGGATAATGGAGATCCCTCCTCCAAGGGACTTTTTCTGCAGCACTCAGGTATTAGTTTTTAAGAGATGATATTATTTTGTTATGAAACATTTACTATATTTACACTCATTGACATTGGTGTTTGAAGCAATGTAACTGGATCCCTATCTTGGCCTGATGAACAATTATTTCATGAATGCATATTGGTTATGTTGTAATCATCTCATATCCAATAATGAAACTGTACTTTAAAAAAATGCCCCCAAAAATCACATGTAAAGTTTGCACATTTGTAAAGTGTGGTATCTTGGGATCATAAATACGTACGTGCAGACAGACAGACCTAAACCTGTGATGGCTAAAGCAATGAAAGCTCGCAGATTCCATTATCCAATGATGCAAGTTTGAACAATACTCGCTCCCTTCAGAGTGAAAAATTCCCAAAAGTTTTGGCCTAAAAGTTTTTTGAGGATAGAAAAGAGATGCCAATGTTTGACTTTCGAGCATTTTAAGTATGTATTCTTGGCAATAAGAGATTTCATCAACCACCAAGTCACTCTTCACCCAGCATTGGTAGAGATTGATATCGTAGGGTTCATTGGCAGAAGCATCAAGTGCTCCAGTAGCACTTCCATGTTTTTGTAAAGGAAAAAATTCAGTTTTCGTAACAAAAATTCAGGTTGATCCTTCACCAAGTGCTCTTTAAATGTTCTTTGCAAGTGAAAATGACAACTTTGATTGAAAGTTGAATTTGTTTAGCAAGCAGATTTTTGATTAAGATTGCTGATTTGAATGATGTTTAAAAGACCATTGTGCTAGATTGCAATGATGATTTTATCAAAAGTTAACTGGATTGCATGTTTGAAAATTATGTCAACAGTTGCGCATGTTTT
>JAHPZR010045515.1:12500-17157 GCA_019787425.1 Platygyra sinensis | reverse complement strand
CCCGGAAGTACAGGAGCGCGTTGCTGATGCGGTCAACAATATTGTGAAATATTTCTACAAGCCTGAAAAAGAGGTTAGTATGCATAACGACATTTATTTTTTTTCCATCTCTTGAACCAGTGCATCTTCCTACTTTGCGCCCTGCCTAAGGAAACTCAGCTGTGATAAATTTAAATTCTCTTTATCTTTATAAGACAAATTCAGCTAGTTAAAAGCTTGTTCCTAGGTGTGGAGCTGAATTCAGCTTTGTGTACGACTTTTTGAAACGTTTGATTCCGGATCGACTGTTCCAAGTTTAGTCACTGTGCTCTATTCTGTACTTCCGGGATACGTATTTCTATTTCCTGGCGTCCAGTTCTCTCGCGAGTCTATAAAAATAGGGTTTTAACAGTCAGTTTTAATATTTTTTTTCCTTTTTCTCCTTACTTCTAGTGGAAACGTCGGGCCGGAAAGTCATAGACGCGCTCTGCATTTAGCACCGCTGGCAAATCCGGGATCATGTTGAATATACAAGTCCACTTTGATTTACACTCAGACTGTTAAAACCCTATTTTTATAGACTCGCGAGAGAACTGGACGCCAGGAAATAGAGGTTATGAACAGCGTATGTAGTCACATTCAAAGTTGATTTCAGTTTTGTAACTTTTTGGTTAGGTAATCTGTTTATATTGTTTGCCCTTCAGTTTTGAGCTGCAGCAATCTCAAACTGCACCAAACGTTAGAGATGAAGAACGTTTTTAAACGAGAAAAAATAATGCCTCAGTTAACCTTTAATCCTGGGTTAACGTTAACCGGCTTTCGAACAACCCGGCCCTGGACTGCGAGGTTTAGAATCACGTGCTTTTATAAAGTATATCAAAATTTGTCGCATTATTTCTGAATTTTCAACTGTTCATTTTTTTTTTTTTTTAAAAAAAAAAAACAACACAACAGTTTTAGACCAAGCGTAACAAAACGGAAGTTAACCTTCGATCTGGCGTTCATTCTTTTTCGCTGCATTAGGAGAGAGGCAAAATTAGGAAACAGCCGCTGGCTTCCATCACCGCGAGAATAAGAATGGCTGATCAAAGGTTGCCTCTAAACGAAAGGGATAAGACGCCAATCCGTTGTTGCATAATTGGTCACGGTAGCCAAGTATGTCCAGTATTGACTCGAAGATCAAGATCAAGTTAGATTTTACTGCTTTTTCTGGACGAATTTTTCATGATAGGTCACAAGGCGGATAAGATATCTTTTCAAGGCCTTCATTACCTCATTACGTTTAGGCGACTCAGCTAACTGAAAAGAGTTCACTTGTCAGTTCACTTGTCACAGTTTTTGGCTGTTTGAAGGTATAAACTGCCGTCAAATCAGTGGCTTTGAAAAAGATTATTGTCTTTACCTGAGGTTTTTCGCCAAAATATGTCACTGGGGAGAGGGGAGGGGGGCTACTCTTACTAGGCTCGTGCACTGGAAAGGAACTGGGTGTCGTTATCCTAAACTAGTTTCCAACAAACTTTGCGCTTTTTCCTGTTTATTGGACAACCCAGTTAACATCGCATGACCGCATCCACGTCTTGAGAACACGCTCACGCTAAACCAATAACATACACTTATTCGTTACAAGGGTCTTACAAGTTCAATAATATCGAGTAAACACTTTTAAGCCGGAGGAATTTAAAAGTTCTTAAGGATTGACAAGTCCTTGGTTTAAAATTTTTGGAGTTAATCAAGGAAACCTACTTGATCCAGTTATATTTCTGTGCGTTAACGACGATGCACAGTTCATGTTCCTAACTAGCTTCGACAGGGACGATCGCCTAATTTTTGTTTTTTTCTAAGTGTCTATAATCGATAACTAAGGAAAAGAAAATCCTACATGATACATGATATTCATGTCACGATGGACCCCCGCAAGGAGGAACAAGTCTGATGACTTTGGGGATTAGATTGGCTTGTATAACAACGAAATCAATTCTCGATGTAAAAGCCAACATGACTAATTAATTGCTGGCTGAATTTAATAACATTAAAATCTGACCTTGTTTTGAAACAAACGGTGGTGGACGCAAAAGCGAACAATAGGGTTGCCATAGAAACTACAAGAACTACATCACCCAAGGGATTTGTATTTTGTCGTGATTACAAAAACGCGCCTGCAAGACGCAAAGCGATTAAAATAATGGTAGAACAACGTTATTAAGGGACTTAAGCTTTTGTGCTGGGCTTCTTTCTTGTTTTGCCGCCTGGCCGACAAAATGCTGCTTTTAATTACATTTGAATGACCGCTCAACTCGTCGCGGCTGATCAATTCGTTTGAACACCAAGCTAAAAAAAGTCAATATTTGAATTGAAGAAGAGGACACCTATATTAACAATGTAATTCATCGTGTGAACCGTTAGTTTACTGTGAAATATTTGTGATCACGAAGGACTATAACTCGTTGATATGGCTGTGGGCGAAGGACGAAATTCGACAGCACATGGAATAAGATGGTTCTCATCTCAGGTGAACAAAAACTTCATAACAAAACAAGACAAGTTGAAAAAAGACAAGAAGCTCTCTGAGTTTGAAACCTTTTCTAACCTTGTAGATCGGAAAAGGAAAACGAAATACAAGGCCACTCAAGCCGGATTTTTGGCCGATTACAACGGGACTGAATTTTCTCGAGATATGATCCGTTCGCCTGTGGAAAAACCTCCACGAATTCGAAGGCATTCTGTTAACACAGATGTCATCGATACGAGACTATTACAGAAGCAAAGCGAAAAACTGGAATACAATTACGTTGTTGTTGAAGAAACTGAGCTCGAAAAGTCAACAAGAGAACGGTTGATACGCGAGGTAAAACAGCAAAATTGGGTGGAAAACGAGATGAAAGATCACCAAGAAAGCTCATGTTTATCACAAAGACAAAACAGCGCAGCTACACTTGACGGTGAAGAACACTTTAACAGTAGATCTTTGATAAGCTTTGCACCCAGAGTACAGTACTTAAATCATATGGTACATATGGATAAAGGCGAGTCTTCGAAACAATTCTGTGACGTCCTAGGTCCTGGTTTGTGTACCCTTTGCACGAAGTCACAAATGCAACAATTTGTCATCGACGAACATACCCGAAGCTTTCCGGACATTTGTGTCTCGCCGTACGTTTTATGCGTACCGCAGGAGAGCGAAAGAGACATACAATCCTCGTTCTCGATCTATAAAGAATGCGATCCGCTTCAACGGAGAAGACCGTCAACAGTCTCACCCACTCACAACATAAACGGCTTGAAAACGCGTCCAAATAGTTGCGTCGATGGCAAAACGCGCCTAACTGGGTCTACGTACGATGCCCACTGCATTTCGAGCGAAAGTAGCACTCCGGGCTTAGAACCTCATCATCAATTTCGCTTACAGACGCCGATTTCGTCGCTCTGTAGCTCGAGAAGATCAAGTATAACAAGGTATTTGATGGATTCCAAAAATCAAGAATTGTGCGCGAGAGAAGAAGGTTCCGACGAAGTTGTACAACGGGTTGTCACTCCTAACAAACCACGAGTAAGAATCTCTCCTGATGTCGACGAACCCAGAACTGACTATAAAGATAGAAAAAGCAATAATTTTGTTCCGAATTGTTTCAGTAAAAGAAGCGCAGCACCTCGTTCTTCATCGAGGCTGAATGCTACAAGATCAAGAAGGTCGATGAGCAAAACTCCATCTATTGAAAGAACAGGAAAACTTCGTGAGTTACCTTACTGGAAGATTTTGATACCTGAGCCCCCTATGATGGAAGTCGAACGAATGAACGTAAGCATTTATACTCCAAAACAAATTCCAGGAATAAAGATTTTTGATGAAACGTTTTTTGACATTTGAAATGAAATTTTGAAAGAAGTTTGTAAACCACCTTGTCAGCTTTAGGAAGTAGAATGTAATGATAAGAGTAAGTCCTCCACATGAGGTCATTTTACAAGTATTGAAATGTTAATAATGTTAATTAACATTATAATTGTTTTTATCGATTATATGTATAATAAATAAACGTATTTCAGTTATTTATTTTATTTATTCATTTAATTTAGTTGGTCTTTTTGTGACTGAAAAGCTTCTTTGGGAGTTACAAATAAAGTCTGTATGTATGTCAGTGTATTTCATATAGGTTGCACTGTTTTGAAAACTCGAATTCAAGAGTCCTTCAAAATGACATAATTCTACAGTCATTATATGGTAATATAAGGCAAATCACAACAAATCATACGGGAAATTAAGTGGAAAATAAAAGAGACGAAAACAGTAACGATTAAAGGACCTCCTTTACTTCATTCGATTTGCTTCAATGTCAAAATCGGGTTTATTCAGTTCCGTCAGTTGAAAGATAGTAGAAAGATATTGACGTCCTGAGTCTGATGTCATGGCTGTTAAATCTGAAGATAATCCGATAACTGAATCGTCCGGGCGGACATCTGGCTCGAGCTGTTCGAAAGATGGATATCGCTATCTACCGGATAAATCATTGTCCAATGGATAGCGTGGTTTGTTTTTTTTTAACACTGTCTTATCCACTGGATAGCGTGTTGTCGGCGGTGGATCCGGCCTTCGAACAATCGGGCCTTGCTGGTCCCAAAGCTTGCAAAGCGTTAAGTTACCGCCGGGGGTACTCCCTTATATTGGTATATAAGTATGTACGGC
>JAHPZR010045515.1:2500-10000 GCA_019787425.1 Platygyra sinensis | reverse complement strand
ATCATGTTATGATCAATTGACACCTGTCAAATTAAGTTATCCGCTGACCAGTATCACGTGACCATACCTAAAATAATTTTTCGTAGCACTCACCGCATTAAGTCTTTATTCCCCTACAAGGACAGGCTTAACCGCTCTCTCAAGTCTGAGGTTGTATACAAGGCTAGCTGCTGGGACTGCGATGACTTTTACATAGGTAAAACGAAGCGTCGTTTACACGACAGAAAAACTGAACATTTTAAAGCACTCACGAAGAGTTGTCAAACATCAGCCATCGCAGATCACATTACCTCAACTGGACACAATATCAAGTTGGACCATTTTGAAATTTTAGCAACCGGGCGTTCTGATATTCATTGTAGAATTAAAGAATCATTATTGATTAAGGATTTAAAACCTTCTTTAAACGAAAATGTGGGCAGCGAGAAACGTTTTATTTTACTAGCCTTTTATATATTGTCCAGCAGACTTTAATTGGTCTGTATATTATCAGTTTTTTCAACTATTGTCTTAATTAGGTTCCAGTCTTTCTCTTTGTTGTACTATTGTTGAACCTGTGGGGACCCTCCTACGGCTTGGGGTTCCCTGGCGTTTTATGGGCCGCCCCGCAGATGAGCGGCCGCGGGAATAACTTGGAGAACGTGCTGAATGATGAACACTTTTGATCGTTGAGTTTGTTTAGTTAATTCATTGAGTAGCCTTAGAACCAGCTTACAACATGGTGTCAGAAGAAATAGAGCAAAGTACGGGCTGAGAACTGTTCAGCGTCTTGAACGACAAGAAAGAGCAAGGAATTTACTGTATAAACCTTGGTTGAGTGACAAACCGCGATGGCTGAGCGAGATACGAGAACTCCTGGTCCTTTGGTACTTGACGCTAATGCAGCGGACAACTGGAGGAAGTTTTTCATGTAGTTTGAAATTTATCTTGTTTACAATGAAGGAGAAGAGAAGGAAAACTATGCAGATGTGTGCAAGAAATTTAAGGAACTCTGCGAAGGAGCCAGGAATGTGATATATGAAAGGTTAGTGTTTAATCAGCGTAACCAGAAGAGGGAGAGAGGATTGATAATTATGTCAGTGAACTGAAACGGTTGTCGTTAACTTGTGATTTTGGCGATCTGCGAGATTCGCTAATAAGGGATCGAATTGTGGGAGGTGTGCTGTCTGACGAGCTGAGAGGAGAACTGCTAAAGAAACCTGACCTGACCCTTCAGAAGGCTCATGATTACTGCCGAACCTTTGAGGCAGCCGAATTGCAAAAGTACAAGTTTAGCACACCAGCAGGTGCTGGAACTGAACATTCAATAGGAATTCAGCATGTTAAGGTAAACGAACAGGACAAGAAACCCTCTCGTTCTTGTAAGTTTTGTGGTTACAAGCATCCATTTACTAAACCATCTCGATGTCCAGCATTTGGAAAATTGTGTCTTAAGTGTAAACAAAAGGTCATTTTGCCCAAGTGTGCCCAGCAAATGTCAAAGGGGGCTCCCAAGTTGATGTAGTGCAACACACCCAGAGTTCAAGTCAGGAAGTACATACGTATTTTGAATCTATTGAACTTGGAAGTGTTCTGGACGCCAGGAAATCCAGAAAGAGCCTGGTAACTATTCAGATTGGAGGACAGGCGGTTGAAATCAAAGCAGACACAGGTGCAGAGGCAACGGTCATTCCGTATCATCTGTATCAGAAAATTACCAAGAAACCTCTCCAGGCGATTCAGCGACCTTTGAAGGGTGGCTTGCAACTAAGCCTGTTCATCCGAGAGGCTGTGTACGCCTTCCTACTCGGTACAAGAACCGTCAAATGGATTTGCTGTATCTTGTTGTTGATGGAAACTTTACACCCTTACTGGGTTTGTGATGCCTGTTTGGATTTAGAAGTCCTTAAGTTTATGAATCTCCAACTGATTGATTCGCCAGAGTCCGATCGAGCCACATCAAAAACACAGGGAGCAAGTGAAGACCAGACTATGTTCCAAAAAGATTCAGTTTTATGTGGATACCAAGATTGTTTCAGTGACAAACCTGGAAAACTTCCAAACAAAGTGCATCTGGAAGTTGATACTTCAGTGCCACCAGTGGTACACCCTCCTAGGAAAATTCCAGTTGCTATGTTTGGAACCTGCAAGAGAAAAGCTCAAAGAGATGGAAGAAGCTGGTATTATTGTGAAAGAGGATGAGCCTACACCTTGGGTTTCATCAATGCTAGTTATTGACAAAAATCTGCGATATTCTCTACCCTATTTACGACCTGATCAAAAATTCAAAACCTTATTTATGACCTGAACTTTACATCAAAATCCTGTTTCTGACCTGTATTATAACTCGATCCCTAGTTCAGACCAATCGGTTAAATTACCGTTAAGGCGGGGGTACACACGAATTTAAGTGAAATTTTGGTAAGTTTAAAGAGAGGTTGAAAGGGAAAAAAAGGGTTATGGAACACCACCAGACAGTTCTCCGACCGCACACTGGCACCCCAAGTTGTTGGGAAACTATTTGGAGTGTATCTACCAATTTTTAACTTCAAACTTTAATTTTAAAACAACACCAAATCTTCAAAATTTCCTATTTCCATAAATTTTACTAATCCTTTGAGAAAAACTATTTATCTCCAAATATACCTAAAAATCACCAAAATTTACCAAAACGACCCAAAACATATATATGTGAAATGAGCATAGAGATTCTTGATTGCTTGAAGCGTAAACGAGATATTTGCATTAAAACATAATACCCAGCCAAAATACGGCTTTCATGCATGTGGATCCCCGCCCCCGGGGGGGGGGTGCTCCCCTATATAAGGTATATAGGTATGTGCCGCCCCAAAGTGTATGGTTTTTGAGCCGTTTTGGTCTGAAAACGGGTATAGATTTTGACAATTATGGTCTGAAATAGGGTCGGGTTTTTGGGGCCGGGAACATTTACGAAAGCTTACAAACATATTTTTTCTTCTCAGTACGTAACTGGAACGACTAACTGATAGCGAGAAAAAGAAATAGATAAACTATGTCATTCCAGCTTACTTTTACTCCTTGCCAACTTCCGTTCGGCACTGATGCATAATTATTGCTTAATCACCTACCTAATAAAAAATATTATGCTTTAACGTAATATACTTTGTTGTGATTTCACTCGGATGCTATAATAATGTAACGATTTTATAAAGCCATGTCTGAAAACGGGTGTATATTTGCAAGTTCAGGTCGGAAAACGGGTATGAATTTTAGAGGTCAGGGCCCGGTTGTTCAAAGGCTGGATAACGCTATCCACCGGATAAATTGCTATCCAGTGGATAAGTATTGACAAAACAAACCACGCCATCCACTGGATAGTGATTTATCCAGTGGATAGCGTTATCCAGCCTTTGAACAACTGGGGCCAGGTCTGAAAACGGGTGTAGAAAATGGCATGTTTAGGTCTGAAATAGGGTCGGGATTTGAAGACCCGGGAGGCACACCCCCACCAAGAATTCCGAGGAGTACCCCCCCGGGATCCCCGCCTTAATATAATTTGTGAAGGGCTTTCGATAATGATGAAAAAGTGGTTTCTCGGTTTACAAACATACCCATATTATGGCTAGAGTACAAAAACCATACCTATTTATGGCCAAAATCAGCTAAAATCGATACCCTATTAATGACTAAAACGGCTGAAAAACCATTCCCTTTGGGGCCGTACATACTTATATACCAATATAAGGGAGTACCCCCGGGCGGTAACTTAACGCTTTGCAAGCTTTGGGACCAGCAAGGCCCGATTGTTCGAAGGCCGGATCCACCGCCGACAACACGCTATCCAGTGGATAAGACAGTGTTAAAAAAAAACAAACCACGCTATCCATTGGACAATGATTTATCCGGTAGATAGCGATATCCATCTTTCGAACAGCTCGAGCCAGATGTCCGCCCGGACGATTCAGTTATCGGATTATCTTCAGATTTAACAGCCATGACATCAGACTCAGGACGTCAATATCTTTCTACTATCTTTCAACTGACGGAACTGAATAAACCCGATTTTGACATTGAAGCAAATCGAATGAAGTAAAGGAGGTCCTTTAATCGTTACTGTTTTCGTCTCTTTTATTTTCCACTTAATTTCCCGTATGATTTGTTGTGATTTGCCTTATATTACCATATAATGACTGTAGAATTATGTCATTTTGAAGGACTCTTGAATTCGAGTTTTCAAAACAGTGCAACCTATATGAAATACACTGACATACATACAGACTTTATTTGTAACTCCCAAAGAAGCTTTTCAGTCACAAAAAGACCAACTAAATTAAATGAATAAATAAAATAAATAACTGAAATACGTTTATTTATTATACATATAATCGATAAAAACAATTATAATGTTAATTAACATTATTAACATTTCAATACTTGTAAAATGACCTCATGTGGAGGACTTACTCTTATCATTACATTCTACTTCCTAAAGCTGACAAGGTGGTTTACAAACTTCTTTCAAAATTTCATTTCAAATGTCAAAAAACGTTTCATCAAAAATCTTTATTCCTGGAATTTGTTTTGGAGTATAAATGCTTACGTTCATTCGTTCGACTTCCATCATAGGGGGCTCAGGTATCAAAATCTTCCAGTAAGGTAACTCACGAAGTTTTCCTGTTCTTTCAATAGATGGAGTTTTGCTCATCGACCTTCTTGATCTTGTAGCATTCAGCCTCGATGAAGAACGAGGTGCTGCGCTTCTTTTACTGAAACAATTCGGAACAAAATTATTGCTTTTTCTATCTTTATAGTCAGTTCTGGGTTCGTCGACATCAGGAGAGATTCTTACTCGTGGTTTGTTAGGAGTGACAACCCGTTGTACAACTTCGTCGGAACCTTCTTCTCTCGCGCACAATTCTTGATTTTTGGAATCCATCAAATACCTTGTTATACTTGATCTTCTCGAGCTACAGAGCGACGAAATCGGCGTCTGTAAGCGAAATTGATGATGAGGTTCTAAGCCCGGAGTGCTACTTTCGCTCGAAATGCAGTGGGCATCGTACGTAGACCCAGTTAGGCGCGTTTTGCCATCGACGCAACTATTTGGACGCGTTTTCAAGCCGTTTATGTTGTGAGTGGGTGAGACTGTTGACGGTCTTCTCCGTTGAAGCGGATCGCATTCTTTATAGATCGAGAACGAGGATTGTATGTCTCTTTCGCTCTCCTGCGGTACGCATAAAACGTACGGCGAGACACAAATGTCCGGAAAGCTTCGGGTATGTTCGTCGATGACAAATTGTTGCATTTGTGACTTCGTGCAAAGGGTACACAAACCAGGACCTAGGACGTCACAGAATTGTTTCGAAGACTCGCCTTTATCCATATGTACCATATGATTTAAGTACTGTACTCTGGGTGCAAAGCTTATCAAAGATCTACTGTTAAAGTGTTCTTCACCGTCAAGTGTAGCTGCGCTGTTTTGTCTTTGTGATAAACATGAGCTTTCTTGGTGATCTTTCATCTCGTTTTCCACCCAATTTTGCTGTTTTACCTCGCGTATCAACCGTTCTCTTGTTGACTTTTCGAGCTCAGTTTCTTCAACAACAACGTAATTGTATTCCAGTTTTTCGCTTTGCTTCTGTAATAGTCTCGTATCGATGACATCTGTGTTAACAGAATGCCTTCGAATTCGTGGAGGTTTTTCCACAGGCGAACGGATCATATCTCGAGAAAATTCAGTCCCGTTGTAATCGGCCAAAAATCCGGCTTGAGTGGCCTTGTATTTCGTTTTCCTTTTCCGATCTACAAGGTTAGAAAAGGTTTCAAACTCAGAGAGCTTCTTGTCTTTTTTCAACTTGTCTTGTTTTGTTATGAAGTTTTTGTTCACCTGAGATGAGAACCATCTTATTCCATGTGCTGTCGAATTTCGTCCTTCGCCCACAGCCATATCAACGAGTTATAGTCCTTCGTGATCACAAATATTTCACAGTAAACTAACGGTTCACACGATGAATTACATTGTTAATATAGGTGTCCTCTTCTTCAATTCAAATATTGACTTTTTTTAGCTTGGTGTTCAAACGAATTGATCAGCCGCGACGAGTTGAGCGGTCATTCAAATGTAATTAAAAGCAGCATTTTGTCGGCCAGGCGGCAAAACAAGAAAGAAGCCCAGCACAAAAGCTTAAGTCCCTTAATAACGTTGTTCTACCATTATTTTAATCGCTTTGCGTCTTGCAGGCGCGTTTTTGTAATCACGACAAAATACAAATCCCTTGGGTGATGTAGTTCTTGTAGTTTCTATGGCAACCCTATTGTTCGCTTTTGCGTCCACCACCGTTTGTTTCAAAACAAGGTCAGATTTTAATGTTATTAAATTCAGCCAGCAATTAATTAGTCATGTTGGCTTTTACATCGAGAATTGATTTCGTTGTTATACAAGCCAATCTAATCCCCAAAGTCATCAGACTTGTTCCTCCTTGCGGGGGTCCATCGTGACATGAATATCATGTATCATGTAGGATTTTCTTTTCCTTAGTTATCGATTATAGACACTTAGAAAAAAACAAAAATTAGGCGATCGTCCCTGTCGAAGCTAGTTAGGAACATGAACTGTGCATCGTCGTTAACGCACAGAAATATAACTGGATCAAGTAGGTTTCCTTGATTAACTCCAAAAATTTTAAACCAAGGACTTGTCAATCCTTAAGAACTTTTAAATTCCTCCGGCTTAAAAGTGTTTACTCGATATTATTGAACTTGTAAGACCCTTGTAACGAATAAGTGTATGTTATTGGTTTAGCGTGAGCGTGTTCTCAAGACGTGGATGCGGTCATGCGATGTTAACTGGGTTGTCCAATAAACAGGAAAAAGCGCAAAGTTTGTTGGAAACTAGTTTAGGATAACGACACCCAGTTCCTTTCCAGTGCACGAGCCTAGTAAGAGTAGCCCCCCTCCCCTCTCCCCAGTGACATATTTTGGCGAAAAACCTCAGGTAAAGACAATAATCTTTTTCAAAGCCACTGATTTGACGGCAGTTTATACCTTCAAACAGCCAAAAACTGTGACAAGTGAACTGACAAGTGAACTCTTTTCAGTTAGCTGAGTCGCCTAAACGTAATGAGGTAATGAAGGCCTTGAAAAGATATCTTATCCGCCTTGTGACCTATCATGAAAAATTCGTCCAGAAAAAGCAGTAAAATCTAACTTGATCTTGATCTTCGAGTCAATACTGGACATACTTGGCTACCGTGACCAATTATGCAACAACGGATTGGCGTCTTATCCCTTTCGTTTAGAGGCAACCTTTGATCAGCCATTCTTATTCTCGCGGTGATGGAAGCCAGCGGCTGTTTCCTAATTTTGCCTCTCTCCTAATGCAGCGAAAAAGAATGAACGCCAGATCGAAGGTTAACTTCCGTTTTGTTACGCTTGGTCTAAAACTGTTGTGTTGTTTTTTTTTTTTAAAAAAAAAAAAAAATGAACAGTTGAAAATTCAGAAATAATGCGACAAATTTTGATATACTTTATAAAAGCACGTGA
>JAHPZR010045514.1:0-26396 GCA_019787425.1 Platygyra sinensis | reverse complement strand
TTTCCCTATTAGCCGTTTACCCTAGGCAAGATGACTCACTCCACGCTGAATTATTTGGCCGGAAAAATTAACAGGCAAAAACCCAAATGCATTGAAGGTCAGGAGTGGCAGTTTAGCAGCGTCTTGTTTACTAAGCTATTGTATTTTTTCAATGCCAAGATACGCTGAATTAGTTATGAACTGTAGAAAATCAGCTGCAATGTTTCAAAACACAGGGAAGTTCAGCTTTGATAAAAAGCGACGCGCATTGTTAGCATTGAAACCTCCTCAATTTTATTTAGAATATATTCTACATTTAATTCTAGCCCGATTTAATTTTTTTGCCTTGTAGTTTGTATCGGTCGTGAAAACCATTTACCCCCTTAGTTTTTGAAGCCAGAAGAACATTTAAGTTTCCAATAAGCAAACGGCTCGGTATATTTTTGTTTTTCTATCCATCTCTTCTGTCGATGACAGTTCCACTATAATTTTTTAGTTCCACCAACAATTCGCCAAAGAATTTCGGCTCTCTGTTCATCTGGAGCATTTTATCGCTCAAGTTATTTGTTATAAGCATACATCGGTCCCAAAACGCGCGGCGGTCTCCATCCACGAGAAATGGCTTTAACGGGTAACTTATTTCCGGACCATTGTACGTGTATGCCATGTACAGGCATGTTAAAATTTCCGCGCGCAATTGAGCTTGGTTTGGGATTTTGTCCGACAGAGTTTCTTTTAGCAGCATAAACAAGAAGACAAGATTGGGTGGTGTCAGAAAGCTTGATCCTGCCATCCTTGCAAGAGTAACGCCCTGTCAACTCCTCGCAGCCATAAAATCACTTCTGACGCGCGAAATCGTGTTATATTCTTGCAGTGACTGCGGACGAAATTTCCAAGACAGCGCAGTGCGTCGCTGCTGATCATAAACGAAGAAATCGGCAGTTTGGCCTTCGTCGGAGGAATAGCAACGACCTCGCTGACAACTTGCTTGGAGTCTGTCGAAGTAATTGGCAGTTTAACTTCTCGGTTCTGCGCGACAAGCGGCGGTGCTGCGTCGGGTTTCTCTGTTTCGTTTTCCTTAGGCTTGTTGGATTTAGCTGGTGCTGGTTCGATTTTGGACTTCATCTTCTTCTTGCCTGCATTGGCGCATTTGTGAAGGTACGCGGCAAGCGCGTCACACGTCGTTTGCGGCGCCTTGTTCTCTTTGGCGTGAACGTCGCTATTGACATGATAACAACACTTGCAGTGGTACGACTTGGCGCTCTCGCGAGCCTTGATATTCCATATGGAATATTCGTGGAGCAAATCTTTCCGATTAATGGAAAGTGTGGCACCCATCCTTGACGAAAACGGATGAAGCCTTTCTCTGTTGGCCACAGGTAGAAAGATACTTGGTATCGCACTCCTCGCTGGTTTAGCGTGCGTGCTACAAGCTACGACTCACAACAGGACCGTGGCTGTGAGCAGGTGGCAACGCATTGGCGAGTTCACAAAAAATGAAATTGATTGTGTGACTCGAGTCGTATTTGTTTTTTATGTTACGCGGGTTTAAAACCACATGACCGAGTAGTTACCAATGACAACGAGACTTATTTAGTCATGACATACCCTCTTGGGGACAAATCATCCTGGTTTGGCCAATCACAGGCTGCTTTGCCTGACTTCTATGTATCGTTCGATAAATTTCCGCCCAAAAGCGAGGCATAATAGTGAAATGAGACTCGAAACAAATTATGTCAGAGTCACTTAAAAAGCTTGTAAATGATCGGTCATAGATGAAAATAGATTGCGCATGAAATCTGCATGGGAAAAAGCTTTTGAAAATTCTTGTGCGTTCAATTCCAAAAGAGAAAAATCGTACACTATACATTGTAAGACACTACTGACAATCTATATTACTAAAAAGTGAAAATTTATTCACACAATATTCCGAGACACATTTGTGTCGGGTTTTTCAATCAAGACTGTCTGATCCTATTTCTTTTGTCGCTTCCTTTTGATCGAGATGCAACGCGAAAATCATAATATTCTTAATGATTTTTTTCGCCTGAGAGCAACAAAGAGCTTTGTTAACAGCTTTTTGAAAGTTTGAATCGAAAGGCTTTGAAAAGACATCATGGTTTCAATCATATTAATCGCGGAACTCTATACCATCGCCAAAAATGTGGCAACTTTCGATTTGAGATGATAATTCTTTTATGAAGTATTCAGTTTCAAAATCCAAGTGGGACAGAAGGAGAGGGGAAAAAGGTTCATATTTGCAATTTAATTCAGGAATTGAACAAGGAAAGAACCCACTTGCAAAATTGTTTAGCGAGGTTTAAAATAAATTGCATTAGGGTAAAATATTGATCGAATTCTTCGGTTATCTATAAAGCGATGAAAGCAAAAGGTTTATGATAAAATTTTTACTGTGGAAGAGTTGCCGCTCATCGATGACGTACTACTATAACGTGCAGGTGGAACCTAGCGGGTGAGAAGCGCTAGCTAAACTGCCGCGCACGGTCTTCAAGAATTTTCTTTTCCTGAATCGGATATGTACTAGCACGCCGATCTCTGATAATTTTTTCGCTTCTTTTATTTATTTTTGAAGTGTGTTTATCTCGAGAAAGGGAACTCTAGTAGAAGAAACTTTAGCGGCCTACTCTGGAGAAGGAGTGATGCCAAAGTGAATGTTATAGAAAAATCTAGTCGGCCAGAGCAAACTGTCACGTTTCAAGTCAGTCGGCAATCACTCACTTCCTTTTAGTCCTTTTAGCAATTTGACTAATTGACACGATGCACAGAGACCGAAATTTTTGTTTTGAACCCAGTTGAAGCGTTTTAAAATATATTCTGCGTCTTCAAAAGGGTTGTTACCGCCAAATTAAATCAGAATATCGAGTCAATTCGTTGATAACTTAGGCTCGTATGCCATATATATGGATGGACCCTTAAATGGCGGGATGCATAAAATGACACTGCATGGAACTGTCTGAATCGAAATGACCCGTAGAGCGTATTCTGATATTGAAACTGGGGTTTACTAAACCGACTTAAATTGAAGTAGATAGTGCGATGGCACCAGTGGTCTCTCTTTTCAAGCTCAATGCCCTCACATCTAGTTATTTCAGTATCGTTGGCCGCTTGGTCAAAGATCCGGACAGTTCCTTTCGTGATCGAAAAGGACGTTATTTTAAAATAGCAGCAACGATCACCTTGTACCTCAGTATCCGGTACCTAACCTAAATTATATTTGGACACGATTATTAAATCCTGTTAATACGATCTCTCGAAATATCTGACATGAATGACAAATGAAAATAAAATCAAATGGAAGCTGCAGTGAAATTTACATTAACTGAATACGAACGGGATTCAGTTAATTGGACCAGTCATGACATCATTTACAAAATTTAGTATCTTAATTTGGACATTTCATTGATCATAAAAAAAACTCGCTTGCTCAGAATCTGGCATTTTTTTGCAATCTGAGACGTTGTGTACCTGATCCTGGCTTGCTTCGATTTCTATACGTTGGTAACAACAACAACAACAGCAACAAGCTTTTCTTACATGACCATATAAATGCATATAGTGTTTCAAAAGCTCTTGTAAACTTAAACTAAAACAGTAATGATTATCTTAAACATACTCATGACATCACCAATCAGAGATAGAGGCGAACAAGTAACTAGAGCTCATACCTCTTTGTAATATTTAATTAAAAAGAGGCAAATCCAAAATAACATCAGTAGCTTACTGATTTGAGATTAGCTTTTAGTGACATATGATATATGCAAATCTTGACTGTCCCCGGATATAACTCATTTTTAGGTGTGACCTCGATAGTCTTGATTCAGCTATCCAACATGCCCAACTCAAGCCATATTTTTTCGTCTTCATGATCAGCCCTCTCTTCTGTATGTAGCCTTCGTAAGGGGCTTGGGGAAATAGGGGGAAAAGAAACGGAAAGAGAGGGATTTTCCCAACAACCCTTCCCCTAACCCCTTAATCACCCTCCCCCCCCCCCCCCCCCCCTACGCAGGCTACTGCGTGTGCTTCACTCGCCATACTTTCTGGTCACGATTGAATGCATGCGCTCGCGAGCAAAAGGCGTCTGAACAACACCCGCGCCGCTGCGACCCGCTGCGCAAACGCAAAATTAAAAGCTCGTGGAATGCAGAATTTTTCTGATTTTCTTACGGTTGGCTTCCCCATGCCAGGTCTTGCATTCGTGCTTGTTTAGCCTACAAGACAGCTCTCTAAGCAGCTCTTTTAGGGTAGGTATGTGGGGGGGCTGCACCCCACCCCACCCCCACCCCCCTGCCACAACCTCAGCTCCGGAAGGGTAAGCGAGACGACGAATATTCCCGGCTTTTTAATATGGGAGTCTTCTCTGCTTTAACACCGCATAGGTAGCATATATACCACTGATGGCAATTGCATGGAAACAAAAAAATTGCGGATGTGTTTGAGGTGGTAGTCTCGACAAAAAGATAAATTGGTTGGGGCCCAGGGAGGGCCCAGCAAGCCGAATCTTATGGCCGAGGAAGCCCGGGTACTAGAAGACAGTGCAAGATGGCGGTCGAAACGCTCTCAAAACGTTTGTAGTTGAACAGTACTTTTTTAGGTTTTTATTCGGAAAAAGTGCGTCGAGTTTCCTTTGCAAAGTAGTATTAGCACAATGTACCACCCTTCAAGAGGCGGAGTTCGTGGAGGGCAAGACCAGTTCGATTGGGAAGATGTGAAAGCTGACAAGTACAGAGAAAGTTATTTAGGTGAGTTGACTTAATTGTCAAAGTCTTATTTTCTCCTTTTATCTCGGAGGAAAAATGAAGTTAGAAGCCTCTGTAATCTTTCAAACAGCTTCACAATTCTTACTGCATTTTAAAGGTTGCTCACGTTGATTTAACTTATTGGTATCCGTAAACACTTACAATGTAATTTTTCCGTAACATCACAATTTCTTTTTATCTAACAAAAGGTCATTCAGTGAAGGCTCCTGTGGGAAGATGGCAAAAGGAAAGGATCTTCACTGGTAATGAAAATTAACAACGGTCATAGTTAGCCTCAGTTGAACCTTTCAGAGATACCAACCTAAAAAAAGTCAAAATCCGGAAGATCACCAATGTTATCCCCACTTGTCACGGCTCATGTTGGATGTAAAACGAACAATAACATCCTATTATTTTACCCTTTTGTCCAAGATGCAAATGACTCCTTTGTTCCTTGTTTTGCTTTTGTCCTATGCATTATGATGTCAGCTGTGCCGTTTTACTTGGATCATAAACCCTTGTCACTCTTCATTTTTGTTATCCAAACTTGCCCATTGCATACTGCAAGAAAGTATTCCATAACTCTAGAAATTTGGATAGAGTACAGTCATGAACATACTGTACCGGCAAAATTCATGTTTTACTTTTGTTATTTTCTCCAGGTATACAAAAAGTGGTAAAGGAAATGCAACAGTGTCAAAGCAACAGGTAATTTTAATACATACTTTAACAATTGTTCACTGAAGGCGAAGTGAATATTGTCAAATGATCCCCGAGACGAAGTCAAGGGATTATTGGACAATATTCACTGAGCCTGAGGGGAATAATTGTTTTAGTATAATTTCATAGCTGAACAACAGAGAATAATGGATTTAAACGTAAAAACACAAAGATGCATACAGTTTGCATACAGGTATGTAGTCATAGAGGTTTAATAATAAGCTTACATTTACATCGATTGTGAATCAGTTTTCTTGAATCGAGTTCAGCAATGAAACAGACATGCAAAACACTACGAAAAAAAATAAATTAAATAATCCAGTACCTTTGTTTTATCCCTGTTGACTTCATTCATAGTTGTCATTGTCTCAAAAATCTTGGAGAAAAACAGATTTCAGCCAATCAATCCGACCTGCTGGTGATCAACTAACCACTTCGTTTACTTGAATACGAGTTGTTGAAAGGTTTTTTGGTCCAAGGGCGACAGAATTCATTTTGAAAATTTGCCATCCTTTCAAATATCCTGGACTTGCAATGATGTCTTCCAAATAAATGAAAAATTCATTCACAACTGTTCGCCATGTTTACTTGCCGAGATGGCAAAGGTGACAAACTCAGTAGCCAGGCCTCAAAAATGTTATATAAACCACTTGGAGCAGTTTATAAAGCGTCATATAAGAAACCGCTCAACCAATCAGATTGCTGGAAACTCTTTGTTCAGGTCTGAAATTATACTAATTCACAATGTAAAAGTGGACGGTGACATGTTCCACATGTCTGCTACAAAGAAGCAACTGCTTACATTGTTGAGGATGTTATATAACATCTCTGCAGCTTGTGAGCATTTGGAGCTAATCTTTTTTAGTATTAAAGATGCAGTTAATTTGAAATTTGAGTTGAAGAAACATAATTTATGTTTTTGATGTCAAATCTGGTCCATAGGAAAAAGATGCCATAAAGAAAATGGAAGCTGAAGCATTGGCAATAGCACTGTTAGTAAGAAAAATAATATATTATTAAGTAAACACTGTTTATGTATATCGCAAGTGTTGTCTCTCTTCTAAGTCCTATGTACTTGTTTAAGATTAATAAAGGAGTGTTTTTTGGGTTATAAGAATGAAAGGTGTTTTACTTGATCATAAATAGACTGGTCAAGCCAAACACAAGCAAACAAGTGCACAGCACGGTCCTGAGAAAAATCGCTTCTGGTGAAATTCTCGACAACAAGTTTACAAGGTTCAAGGGTACATGGATTTTGATAGTTGTACAATGTTACAAATTATGGGCAAATGAAGTTGCTAGCATTCTTTTTTTTTTGCATCAACTTTAACGTACATGTAGCCCCTACTTTGGCATTTACGTAATGTGCATAAAAAGTCTTATTTACATTGTGTTAATATACTAGTTTAAGACAAAACCTAACCATCCACTTGTGACAACCCTCTCACATGTTACAGCTTACTTAGGGTTCGACAGATACCAGATTCCCACTGTTTGAAATTTGTTTGTTTGATCACTTCAGTTTGACGCAGCATGCTTTCTTGCTTATTAATGCCTCACTTTTGTTTTTGCAGAGGGAAGGGATCTGGCAAGAAAGTTGCAACTGGAGTCACAAAACAGGTCCTGATCTACACACTCTGACCAGAGTGGATGTTTTTTAAATCTTTTCATCAATAAGGAATCAGCATGTAAAACTAATTTGTATTTGATATTTAAGGAATTGGCTGAAGTTTGCCGTAAAGGCCAAGTTGAACGGGACTCCATGGACATTGAAAGGGTGGAAGGAATGGGATTTGGAAGGTGCATCTTAATAATATTTTAATATGCTGACTTTATGATTTCATTTTAATGTTATTTTAAGCTGGTATGAAACAGCTGTAAGTATTATGTCCCTGATTCACTTGAAGTTTGTCAAAAAGCTGAAGATGCTGAGGATGTTTGATTGTAGAATGTCCACAACCTTACAGTTTAGTACACATTGTGCTATAAACCGTAGATCTGTGGATTTAGTTTGATAGTTATTCATTGCTGTCTTCATTATCGTTAGTCAACTAATTTTCGATCAATGCATATGATTCGGTCAACACTTGGTTGACTGTTGACTGCCTGTTGATATAGTGTCAATCAAGACAGACAGACAGACAGACAGACGAGTGTCGACTGAGTATAGATCGGGATGTCAGTGAAGTACCGACAAGATGAAGATCAAGTGTATTGATTGAAAATGTTGATTGACGGTCGATGACGGTACTGTTAGTATGCATGATCCTTTTTACTGTAACCAAAATCATATGAACAAGCCAATGACTAGCTAGATACATTTAGTAGAAAATGTGTGATTTAAAGTAATTGCCTTAATATTGTTTCTCACACACCTCTGGGAGCCATGTCAAGCCAACCACCGCAAGCCTGACCTTTATTCACACAATCACAATAACAGCTTCACAAATATAAAAGTTTACACGGAAGTTCAAGAACATGAACTTGGAAAGAATCAAAATGAACGCCTAAAATCGATCGAAAGCGAAATGAACCCCTAAAAAAACCCTAGGTTGGGTGGGTGGGTAGGTCAAGCAATGGCAGTCAACAAAAAGCAACTGCCTGCCTTTACATGTCACATGACCTGAACCCATCCCCAAGCCCCAGTGGTGTGTGAGAAAAACATTTTCCACTTATTTCGTTCCACTCAGTCAGTGAAAAATCACCCATCTTCTCATAATAATATTACATCTCCTTTTTCTGAACAGCTCAAGAGCTCGACTCATGGATGGGCTGTCTGTGCCTGTGAAGGAAACTCTTGGAGCCACAGGCCCACAGCAGGTCAGGCTGCGTTTTTAATTATTTTTTTATCATTTTCAGTTACGCCCCCACACCATTTATCAGGCATATAATTTGAAATTTTGTTACTAGTTGCACTGACAATTATAATTTGGATGAATGTGTAGAGGTACATTAAATAAAATGATCAAATTTTTCGGGAAACATGTAAAATCTTAGAGTCAGCTCAGAGGCTTTAGTGGGGAGATAATTATAATCTTTGATTGAGAGTTTACCTATTCAGGTTATTTTCATATATTTTACACAAGAATAATCATTTTTATAATAATTCTGGGTGAAAAAAGCCTGTAATTGTTTTTTCAAAACTGATCACTTGTTGCATGTGATTGTCAATATTATACTGATGTCATGCTCCAAAGTATTTGTTCATGGAAGGGTTGAGTCAGGTTAGGCCCAATTTACAGCATTTGTGGAACCCAGTTGTCATCCTCTAAAAGATCGTAAATTGTCAAATTGCAGTCTAATGGCCCTGATGCATATTGACAACATGCTTACAAGTTTTACTACTGAGCCAAAATTTTATTATAAACAAATTCCTAAAGCAGCAACAATGAAAAGAATTTCCTTATGAGAATAACACAAAGGTGCCTTAGGTGTGACAAAATTTCATGCAAGCAAGGCTTTTTGGGTGATTTTTGTTTATGCAAGGCATATTATATGTACATGTAGGATCTACTAATAGTTTATTTCTTAGTTTGTAAACTGATACAAAAAGTTCTAATCATGATAGGACGTTGACACAGATTCTGTAACTAAAAGCATTCAGAAGACTCAAGAACTTGAAAGGAGTTGTATAGAAGATGGTAAATCAGGAGATAAAGCAAAGAAAAAGAAAGCTAAAAAGAAAAGAAATCCAAAAAAGAAAAGAAACACAAGAAAAAAAGCCATGCTGACGACAAAAGCAAGAAAAGAAGGCATTATGATCATAAAGAAACTGATTTGAAGGGGTATGATAAGACTGCTACACACACAAGGAAGAGAAAAACTGATCGTGACTCCAACCTTGATAAGAATTCTAAACACAAGAGACATGACTCTTCCTCTGAGAGAGAATCATCTGATGAAAAAGAAAAACAATCCAGAAGGCGTCATGACTCATCTGATGTCGACATCCAAAGCACGTCAAAACACAGAGGCAGGGTAGACGATGAAAAACCACGACAAAGAAGACAACGGCATGACACTGATTGAAGTTTATGTTCATGAATCCATTTATTATAAATGGGTATATACATCCATCTAACATTGTTTAAATAACCTTCTCAAGTCAGGTGAGACTACTTGATCACCAATTTAAGGACGTTCACGCCCATTGCTACTGCGCATCTCTAGTGCGCACGCTATTCATTGGTCATTTTCAAGCGCACGCACGGAGTCGAAAACTCAACAAAATATAGGGCTGATGACCTTTGCGTTAACTTTGTGTGCGAATATTTTTGTTGGATGCTTGGTGACCCCCACTTTTTTTTCGGCAGATCACTTCCTTTTCTGATTCTTTCCACAATACTAAAAAACTAAAAAAATCCGTATGGGGAAGTTTTAATTATTTCTTGTATACTATTCAAATAGGGCCGAATTGGTATGTGGATACAGGTGTGCGAAACTTAAAAGTTGTATTTTTTAAGGCTAATTCTAGCTGATTTAATGACATATGTAGCAAAGATCTATCAAATAGGCCTATATATGCTGTTTTAAACACATATAACTTAGATTTGATTCTTCAACTTAAATATATGCCGATAAAGATGAATCTGGCCAGAATTGCCTCGAATGACTGGAAATCCTATAAATGCTATGGTCTGAGCTGTGCCTTATCTTCAAAGCGAGTTTGGTGACCCCCGATTTTTTTTTACGTTTTTTATCTAATCTTATCATTTTCTACCTGCAGTCAAAGTTTTAAAAAAATCTGTGCGTGGGAAGTTTTTTGGGCGCGAACGTCCTTAAAAAAAAGCCACTTTGGACTAGCTGTTGAGGTGGAGGCGTTGGATCAGATGCTGCTGTAACACGGTTTACAGTCTTGAGGAAACCATTCTGTTCACTTGTCCAGTCTCCAGACAATTGGAAAAGCATCACTTGTGTAGAAAGGCTCACCAGGTTTTAATCCTCCAGTGTAGTTCGGTGAGGGCTCCCAAGGCCTCTCGGCAAATGTTGCATCTTCTCCCAGCCAGCGTGTGGCAACCACTTGTCTTCCAGCTGTGTCTACACTCTGCTTTGCTCCGTGAAGGGTTCGCATGTGGAATGCTAAACAATCTCCTGGCTGTTGAATCAATGCAAGAATGAAAAATTGACATGTAAAATATGAGGTCATAATTACCTACAATAACACTGGAGAATAATGACAGATGCTAGGACTTTTCAAAATGCAGTTTGCACAGTATCTCAATCCTGATACAATTTATTTGAATTTATTTAAACAAATTAGTCAGACTTTTTAGTCCAAGTTTTACTTATGATAATATCCACTCTCTGAGGTTGGAATTTTTTTAACTCAGAAACATCACTGTAACCTCAGGAAAGAAGAAAGGAAAGAAATTGAATGTGCTTTGTGTGTTGATTTTCTACCTTTAGCTAAACTACATAAGTTAGTCATTACCTCCAGATCCCAAGCAAACAGCTGATATTTTTCCGGATGGGCATCAATATCAGGGATGTCTTCAAAAGCCTTGTCAGTGTTCTCTATGTTTGGATCTGTGTACGTGTAGTTGTTTAGTGATGCAAACTTTTTTGGAATAAACCATTTTCCCCACTTGTGTGACCCACCAACATATTTCAGACATGATGCATTGGACACGGGTGTAACAGGTATCCATAAAGAACAGTTCTGTTGAGAGGATAAATTATATTATATATTTTGGTTGTTTTCTTAAACTGGCCAAAAGTAATCCCCCCAAAAAATCATGCCAGAACAATTCTCTTGGAGTTAATAATTTTATTACAATTTGTACAAATTAACGTCTGAAATTTCAATGAATTTAAATTTTTGTTTTCTTATTTCTTTCAAAATTCCTTGCAAAATTCCAAAGCCCAGCTCTTGTTTTCCAGTCAAACCTCCACTAACTTTTGGTCCCACTGGACAGTTGCCTGGTTAGCTCAGTTGGTAGAGCACCAATCTGCTGTACAGGAGGTTGAGGGTTCAAGCCCCAGTCTGGACCAACACTCAGGGTCTTAAAATAACTGAGGAGAATGTGCTCGCTTTGTAATTATATCTGCAAATGGTTAGACGTTCAAGTCTTCTCAGATAAGGACTATAAACCATAGGCCCTGTCTCCTGCATCGTCAGTGTCACAGAGTCAGCAGGGGACGTTAAAGAACCCACACACTTATCGAAAAGAGTAGGGCACATAGTTCCCGGTGTTGTGGTCTGGCCCTGTCTTGGTTAACGGGTTGGTGCTTCACATAGGGATAACCTCATTGCACCTTTCCTCCTTGGATAGAATTGTCCACGAAAAATAAAAATAAACTATAATAAACTATAGTCCAAATATTCACTCTTATTTTAATGTCTCAAAATGTACTCTCGCCATGCAGTGGCCAATTAACCATTGACTGACAGACAGTGATACAAAACCCCATTTTTATTGTAAAAGGTCACCAAACTTGATCTGCACCACTCTGGCGTTAAGTGTCTGTTTCTGTTTAGTTTTTGCTTTAGTGACTTATTTTGATTATATTACGAACCATGTAGTCTAAAATGAGCATTTCTTGAGAAAATAAATGTTGCACCTTTCCCCCCCCCCCTAAAATAAAACAGGTGTCATGCTACACCCCCCCCCCCTCTCTCTCTCTCTCTCTCCAGAATGTCCACTTCGACCACTTCTCTACATTGGCCCTCTTATATCTTTCCTCAAGATGGCCCTTGTGGAGGGGGTTGGACTGTACGTAGTGAGACCATGTGCTGTATAATCTTGAAGTAACTGGATAAAAAAAAAAACATTCAGGACAGCCAAAAGCCTGGTTGATACAATTTACACATATTGAACTGGAGTAAAAGTTGCTTGTCATTAACATTATTTGAACGTTACCTTCCATCCATCCATGGGGTAATAAGCCTGGTCGTGGTGCCATGGTATTGCATTATTTGCACCAGATCTTTAGTGAAGACCATGTTCATGGTAAAATACTGCATACTGTCAAACAGATTACATGTGAGATTTTAATTATACAATATTTTGAACATCTTTATTTTTTACTTCCTCCCATCGAACCCACTGCAGTCCTCCTACTTATTCTCAATATTTTGTCATCTGTGGGAAATAGTTGTATTCTTTGAGCATAGGTACAATTTATTTGTTTCTATAAAATTAAAGGTATTTCTTATTGTGCAGATAGCCTTCTCTTCCCATTAGATAATGAATACTTCCATGTTGCCATGGAAACACTAGAGCCTAGATGAATGAACGGCAAAAAAATTGCTTTATTTAGAAATCTATTCCCCAAAATCCAGGAGGGTACTTGCAGTATACATGATGGGGGGGGGGGGGGGGGTCTGACAGAGCTTCTCATTGTGAACTATCAAAGGATACATGAGCTGAAATTTTGATACCAAAAAATACCTGGAATCAATGTTTCCTACCCAAAACGATGAAAGACTTAAATACCTCAAAAATTGTTTTTATTCAATCAGCAGACTCTTCTGATGCATGGTTTTGCATCAATTATTGAGCAGTTCATTCTTCCTTGTGCTCCTATTTACACACAGGTCCTCATTGTTACACTATATCAGCATACTTCCACAATTTTCCGATTCCACTATGTAAACGCCAAAAAAGTCTGTATTATTATTTTTAAGACCTAAAAAAATATGTGACAGATCCCTTGACCCAAAATGATACCGAGGGAGTAAATTTTCAACCCAAGAAAATACGTCACCCCCTACATGTAGTACTGCGAGTGCCGCCCCCCCTCCTCCCGCCCCTCTTCCCCCCGGCCAAAATCGTCTACCCGGATCATACTTAGATTATTCCATAAACAAACTATATATACAGTTAAAAACTAAAAATAAAGGGGGAAGATGTTTCAGAAATAGCTTTCAGACCGTTTCCAGAATGCCTCAGAACGGGCGTAAAAATGTTTTTCTTTTTTTTTCTTTTTTTTTTTTCTACCGCGGGCTTCCATCCAATTTTCCAGCTATTTCCCCAGACGGGAGATTTGTATACACGATATTCCCTAAAACTCGGGAATCTGACGCCCGTTGACGGAATCACTGAGTCAGTAGAACGACTGGGATGATCCCGCGGTGGTGATTCTTTCGCTTAATTTGACCCGGACTTCTCTGGTTTTGGCGATGGCCTAATAAGGCAACTTCTCGATCCATTCGCCCGAAAAAACACCCCGCAGACAAACTAATCGTGTGTCTGGAATGTGTCTAGTTCTTGTGCTGAGACAATTATGTCTTGAAAATCCACCTGAAATTTCGAAAACGAGCCTGGAAAACGTACAAGAACGCCACATGTTTTTCAGGTTTAGAGGGTAACCACCCAAAAATGGCAGCAAAAAAACCGGGGGGAAAGGTCGCCTGCTTGCTGGGAGGGGAATTTGGCGTCTCGATTACACTTCGCATCCTGAATTCTCAAGAATGTAACCAGTCTTACGAGTGTTCTCAAAAAACATTCAAGATGGCGCGGCTGCCAACCTCGTTCCCAGAGGTCCTCTCTCTACTTCGAGAGAGGACCCTGGGAACCGAGCGTTGCCACAACAACAGCAACAAACAACAACTTTATGGACACGCTTACACTTTACCAGGAGTTCCGATTTGCAAAAGTATTCTCGCACGCGGCCGTCGATAAAAACCAGGAACATGGAACATTCCGGAACATCCCGGAACATCCCGGAACATCGAATAATTATGATAATTATGAGAAATTAAATCTTCGGCTCTGGCGTTGCGTGACCATTTGGAGCGCTCAGTTTGGGTCACGCGGCATTATGTTTCTTCAAGCGGGTAGAACAAGTTTGCTTCGAATTATGAATGAGTAGGCAAAGACCTTTCCACCGGAGGAAATCAATTGAAAAGGTATGAGGTCATTGATATTTTGATTGAGGCGGGAGGAGGGGGGGCGGCACTCGCAGTATACATGGTAGGGGGTGACGTATTTTCTTGGGTTGAAAATTTACTCCCTCGGTATCTTTTGGGTCAAGGGATCTGTCACATATTTTTTTAGGTCTTAAAAATAATAATACAGACTTTTTTGGCGTTTACATAGTGGATCGGAAAATTGTGGAAGTATGCTGATATAGTGTAACAAATGAGGACCTGTGTGTAAATAGGAGCACAAGGAAGAATGAACTGCTCAATAATTGATGCAAAACCATGCATCAGAAGAGTCTGCTGATTGAATAAAAACAATTTTGAGGTATTTAAGTCTTCATCGTTTTGGGTAGGAAACATTGATTCCAGGTATTTTTTGGGTATCAAAATTTCAGGCTCATGTATCCTTTGATAGTTCACAATGAGAAGCTCTGTCAGACCCCCCCCCCCCCCCCCATCATGTATAACTGCAAGTACCCCCTGGGGTATTTCTGGGGAAAAGATTTCTAAATAAAGCAATTTTTTTGCCGTTCATTCATCCTAGGCATCTAGTGTTTCCATGGCAACATGGAAGTATTCATTATCTAATGGGAAGAGAAGGCTATCTGCACAAATAAGAAATACCTTTAATTTTATAGGAAACAAATAAAATTGTACCTATGGCTCAAAGAATACAACTATTCCCACAGATGACAAAATATTGAGAATAAGTAGGAGGACTGCAGTGGGTTCGATGGGAGGAAGTAAAAAATAAAGATGTTCAAAATTTGTATAATTAAAATCTCACATGAATCTGTTTGACAGTATGCAGTATTTTACCATGAACATGTCTCACTAAAGATCCTGGTGCAAATAATGCAATACCATGGCACCACGACCAGCTTATTACCCATGGATGGATGGAAGGTAACGTTCAAATAAATGTTAATGACAAGCAACTTTTACTCCAGTTCAATATGTGTAAATTGTATCAACCAGGCTTTGGCTGTCCTGAATTGTTTTTTTTTATCCAGTTACTTCAAGATTATACAGCACATGGTCTCACTACGTACAGTCCAACCCCTCCACAAGGGCCATCTTGAGGAAAGATATAAGAGGGCAATGTAGAGAAGTGGTCGAAGTGGACATTCTGGAGAGAGAGAGAGAGAGAGGGGGGGGGGTGTAGCATGACACCTGTTTTATTTAGGGGGGGGGGGAAAGGTGCAACATTTATTTTCTCAAGAAATGCTCATTTTAGACTACATGGTCGTAATATAATCAAAATAAGTCACTAAAGCAAAAACTAAACAGAAACAGACACTTAACGCAGAGTGGTGCAGATCAAGTTTGGTGACCTTTTACAATAAAAATGGGGTTTTGTATCACTGTCTGTCAGTCAATGGTTAATTGGCCACTGCATGGCGAGAGTACATTTTGAGACATTAAAATAAGAGTGAATATTTGGACTATAGTTTATTATAGTTTATTTTTATTTTTCGTGGACAATTCTATCCAAGGAGGAAAGGTGCAATGAGGTTATCCCTATGTGAAGCACCAACCCGTTAACCAAGACAGGGCCAGACCACAACACCGGGAACTATGTGCCCTACTCTTTTCGATAAGTGTGTGGGTTCTTTAACGTCCCCTGCTGACTCTGTGACACTGACGATGCAGGAGACAGGGCCTATGGTTTATAGTCCTTATCTGAGAAGACTTGAACGTCTAACCATTTGCAGATATAATTACAAAGCGAGCACATTCTCCTCAGTTATTTTAAGACCCTGAGTGTTGGTCCAGACTGGGGCTTGAACCCTCAACCTCCTGTACAGCAGATTGGTGCTCTACCAACTGAGCTAACCAGGCAACTGTCCAGTGGGACCAAAAGTTAGTGGAGGTTTGACTGGAAAACAAGAGCTGGGCTTTGGAATTTTGCAAGGAATTTTGAAAGAAATAAGAAAACAAAAATTTAAATTCATTGAAATTTCAGACGTTAATTTGTACAAATTGTAATAAAATTATTAACTCCAAGAGAATTGTTCTGGCATGATTTTTTGGGGGGATTACTTTTGGCCAGTTTAAGAAAACAACCAAAATATATAATATAATTTATCCTCTCAACAGAACTGTTCTTTATGGATACCTGTTACACCCGTGTCCAATGCATCATGTCTGAAATATGTTGGTGGGTCACACAAGTGGGGAAAATGGTTTATTCCAAAAAAGTTTGCATCACTAAACAACTACACGTACACAGATCCAAACATAGAGAACACTGACAAGGCTTTTGAAGACATCCCTGATATTGATGCCCATCCGGAAAAATATCAGCTGTTTGCTTGGGATCTGGAGGTAATGACTAACTTATGTAGTTTAGCTAAAGGTAGAAAATCAACACACAAAGCACATTCAATTTCTTTCCTTTCTTCTTTCCTGAGGTTACAGTGATGTTTCTGAGTTAAAAAAATTCCAACCTCAGAGAGTGGATATTATCATAAGTAAAACTTGGACTAAAAAGTCTGACTAATTTGTTTAAATAAATTCAAATAAATTGTATCAGGATTGAGATACTGTGCAAACTGCATTTTGAAAAGTCCTAGCATCTGTCATTATTCTCCAGTGTTATTGTAGGTAATTATGACCTCATATTTTACATGTCAATTTTTCATTCTTGCATTGATTCAACAGCCAGGAGATTGTTTAGCATTCCACATGCGAACCCTTCACGGAGCAAAGCAGAGTGTAGACACAGCTGGAAGACAAGTGGTTGCCACACGCTGGCTGGGAGAAGATGCAACATTTGCCGAGAGGCCTTGGGAGCCCTCACCGAACTACACTGGAGGATTAAAACCTGGTGAGCCTTTCTACACAAGTGATGCTTTTCCAATTGTCTGGAGACTGGACAAGTGAACAGAATGGTTTCCTCAAGACTGTAAACCGTGTTACAGCAGCATCTGATCCAACGCCTCCACCTCAACAGCTAGTCCAAAGTGGCTTTTTTTTAAGGACGTTCGCGCCCAAAAAACTTCCCACGCACAGATTTTTTTAAAACTTTGACTGCAGGTAGAAAATGATAAGATTAGATAAAAAACGTAAAAAAAAATCGGGGGTCACCAAACTCGCTTTGAAGATAAGGCACAGCTCAGACCATAGCATTTATAGGATTTCCAGTCATTCGAGGCAATTCTGGCCAGATTCATCTTTATCGGCATATATTTAAGTTGAAGAATCAAATCTAAGTTATATGTGTTTAAAACAGCATATATAGGCCTATTTGATAGATCTTTGCTACATATGTCATTAAATCAGCTAGAATTAGCCTTAAAAAATACAACTTTTAAGTTTCGCACACCTGTATCCACATACCAATTCGGCCCTATTTGAATAGTATACAAGAAATAATTAAAACTTCCCCATACGGATTTTTTTAGTTTTTTAGTATTGTGGAAAGAATCAGAAAAGGAAGTGATCTGCCGAAAAAAAAGTGGGGGTCACCAAGCATCCAACAAAAATATTCGCACACAAAGTTAACGCAAAGGTCATCAGCCCTATATTTTGTTGAGTTTTCGACTCCGTGCGTGCGCTTGAAAATGACCAATGAATAGCGTGCGCACTAGAGATGCGCAGTAGCAATGGGCGTGAACGTCCTTAAATTGGTGATCAAGTAGTCTCACCTGACTTGAGAAGGTTATTTAAACAATGTTAGATGGATGTATATACCCATTTATAATAAATGGATTCATGAACATAAACTTCAATCAGTGTCATGCCGTTGTCTTCTTTGTCGTGGTTTTTCATCGTCTACCCTGCCTCTGTGTTTTGACGTGCTTTGGATGTCGACATCAGATGAGTCATGACGCCTTCTGGATTGTTTTTCTTTTTCATCAGATGATTCTCTCTCAGAGGAAGAGTCATGTCTCTTGTGTTTAGAATTCTTATCAAGGTTGGAGTCACGATCAGTTTTTCTCTTCCTTGTGTGTGTAGCAGTCTTATCATACCCCTTCAAATCAGTTTCTTTATGATCATAATGCCTTCTTTTCTTGCTTTTGTCGTCAGCATGGCTTTTTTTCTTGTGTTTCTTTTCTTTTTTGGATTTCTTTTCTTTTTAGCTTTCTTTTTCTTTGCTTTATCTCCTGATTTACCATCTTCTATACAACTCCTTTCAAGTTCTTGAGTCTTCTGAATGCTTTTAGTTACAGAATCTGTGTCAACGTCCTATCATGATTAGAACTTTTTGTATCAGTTTACAAACTAAGAAATAAACTATTAGTAGATCCTACATGTACATATAATATGCCTTGCATAAACAAAAATCACCCAAAAAGCCTTGCTTGCATGAAATTTTGTCACACCTAAGGCACCTTTGTGTTATTCTCATAAGGAAATTCTTTTCATTGTTGCTGCTTTAGGAATTTGTTTATAATAAAATTTTGGCTCAGTAGTAAAACTTGTAAGCATGTTGTCAATATGCATCAGGGCCATTAGACTGCAATTTGACAATTTACGATCTTTTAGAGGATGACAACTGGGTTCCACAAATGCTGTAAATTGGGCCTAACCTGACTCAACCCTTCCATGAACAAATACTTTGGAGCATGACATCAGTATAATATTGACAATCACATGCAACAAGTGATCAGTTTTGAAAAAACAATTACAGGCTTTTTTCACCCAGAATTATTATAAAAATGATTATTCTTGTGTAAAATATATGAAAATAACCTGAATAGGTAAACTCTCAATCAAAGATTATAATTATCTCCCCACTAAAGCCTCTGAGCTGACTCTAAGATTTTACATGTTTCCCGAAAAATTTGATCATTTTATTTAATGTACCTCTACACATTCATCCAAATTATAATTGTCAGTGCAACTAGTAACAAAATTTCAAATTATATGCCTGATAAATGGTGTGGGGGCGTAACTGAAAATGATAAAAAAATAATTAAAAACGCAGCCTGACCTGCTGTGGGCCTGTGGCTCCAAGAGTTTCCTTCACAGGCACAGACAGCCCATCCATGAGTCGAGCTCTTGAGCTGTTCAGAAAAAGGAGATGTAATATTATTATGAGAAGATGGGTGATTTTTCACTGACTGAGTGGAACGAAATAAGTGGAAAATGTTTTTCTCACACACCACTGGGGCTTGGGGATGGGTTCAGGTCATGTGACATGTAAAGGCAGGCAGTTGCTTTTTGTTGACTGCCATTGCTTGACCTACCCACCCACCCAACCTAGGGTTTTTTTAGGGGTTCATTCGCTTTCGATCGATTTTAGGCGTTCATTTTGATTCTTTCCAAGTTCATGTTCTTGAACTTCCGTGTAAACTTTTATATTTGTGAAGCTGTTATTGTGATTGTGTGAATAAAGGTCAGGCTTGCGGTGGTTGGCTTGACATGGCTCCCAGAGGTGTGTGAGAAACAATATTAAGGCAATTACTTTAAATCACACATTTTCTACTAAATGTATCTAGCTAGTCATTGGCTTGTTCATATGATTTTGGTTACAGTAAAAAGGATCATGCATACTAACAGTACCGTCATCGACCGTCAATCAACATTTTCAATCAATACACTTGATCTTCATCTTGTCGGTACTTCACTGACATCCCGATCTATACTCAGTCGACACTCGTCTGTCTGTCTGTCTGTCTGTCTTGATTGACACTATATCAACAGGCAGTCAACAGTCAACCAAGTGTTGACCGAATCATATGCATTGATCGAAAATTAGTTGACTAACGATAATGAAGACAGCAATGAATAACTATCAAACTAAATCCACAGATCTACGGTTTATAGCACAATGTGTACTAAACTGTAAGGTTGTGGACATTCTACAATCAAACATCCTCAGCATCTTCAGCTTTTTGACAAACTTCAAGTGAATCAGGGACATAATACTTACAGCTGTTTCATACCAGCTTAAAATAACATTAAAATGAAATCATAAAGTCAGCATATTAAAATATTATTAAGATGCACCTTCCAAATCCCATTCCTTCCACCCTTTCAATGTCCATGGAGTCCCGTTCAACTTGGCCTTTACGGCAAACTTCAGCCAATTCCTTAAATATCAAATACAAATTAGTTTTACATGCTGATTCCTTATTGATGAAAAGATTTAAAAAACATCCACTCTGGTCAGAGTGTGTAGATCAGGACCTGTTTTGTGACTCCAGTTGCAACTTTCTTGCCAGATCCCTTCCCTCTGCAAAAACAAAAGTGAGGCATTAATAAGCAAGAAAGCATGCTGCGTCAAACTGAAGTGATCAAACAAACAAATTTCAAACAGTGGGAATCTGGTATCTGTCGAACCCTAAGTAAGCTGTAACATGTGAGAGGGTTGTCACAAGTGGATGGTTAGGTTTTGTCTTAAACTAGTATATTAACACAATGTAAATAAGACTTTTTATGCACATTACGTAAATGCCAAAGTAGGGGCTACATGTACGTTAAAGTTGATGCAAAAAAAAAAGAATGCTAGCAACTTCATTTGCCCATAATTTGTAACATTGTACAACTATCAAAATCCATGTACCCTTGAACCTTGTAAACTTGTTGTCGAGAATTTCACCAGAAGCGATTTTTCTCAGGACCGTGCTGTGCACTTGTTTGCTTGTGTTTGGCTTGACCAGTCTATTTATGATCAAGTAAAACACCTTTCATTCTTATAACCCAAAAAACACTCCTTTATTAATCTTAAACAAGTACATAGGACTTAGAAGAGAGACAACACTTGCGATATACATAAACAGTGTTTACTTAATAATATATTATTTTTCTTACTAACAGTGCTATTGCCAATGCTTCAGCTTCCATTTTCTTTATGGCATCTTTTTCCTATGGACCAGATTTGACATCAAAAACATAAATTATGTTTCTTCAACTCAAATTTCAAATTAACTGCATCTTTAATACTAAAAAAGATTAGCTCCAAATGCTCACAAGCTGCAGAGATGTTATATAACATCCTCAACAATGTAAGCAGTTGCTTCTTTGTAGCAGACATGTGGAACATGTCACCGTCCACTTTTACATTGTGAATTAGTATAATTTCAGACCTGAACAAAGAGTTTCCAGCAATCTGATTGGTTGAGCGGTTTCTTATATGACGCTTTATAAACTGCTCCAAGTGGTTTATATAACATTTTTGAGGCCTGGCTACTGAGTTTGTCACCTTTGCCATCTCGGCAAGTAAACATGGCGAACAGTTGTGAATGAATTTTTCATTTATTTGGAAGACATCATTGCAAGTCCAGGATATTTGAAAGGATGGCAAATTTTCAAAATGAATTCTGTCGCCCTTGGACCAAAAAACCTTTCAACAACTCGTATTCAAGTAAACGAAGTGGTTAGTTGATCACCAGCAGGTCGGATTGATTGGCTGAAATCTGTTTTTCTCCAAGATTTTTGAGACAATGACAACTATGAATGAAGTCAACAGGGATAAAACAAAGGTACTGGATTATTTAATTTATTTTTTTTCGTAGTGTTTTGCATGTCTGTTTCATTGCTGAACTCGATTCAAGAAAACTGATTCACAATCGATGTAAATGTAAGCTTATTATTAAACCTCTATGACTACATACCTGTATGCAAACTGTATGCATCTTTGTGTTTTTACGTTTAAATCCATTATTCTCTGTTGTTCAGCTATGAAATTATACTAAAACAATTATTCCCCTCAGGCTCAGTGAATATTGTCCAATAATCCCTTGACTTCGTCTCGGGGATCATTTGACAATATTCACTTCGCCTTCAGTGAACAATTGTTAAAGTATGTATTAAAATTACCTGTTGCTTTGACACTGTTGCATTTCCTTTACCACTTTTTGTATACCTGGAGAAAATAACAAAAGTAAAACATGAATTTTGCCGGTACAGTATGTTCATGACTGTACTCTATCCAAATTTCTAGAGTTATGGAATACTTTCTTGCAGTATGCAATGGGCAAGTTTGGATAACAAAAATGAAGAGTGACAAGGGTTTATGATCCAAGTAAAACGGCACAGCTGACATCATAATGCATAGGACAAAAGCAAAACAAGGAACAAAGGAGTCATTTGCATCTTGGACAAAAGGGTAAAATAATAGGATGTTATTGTTCGTTTTACATCCAACATGAGCCGTGACAAGTGGGGATAACATTGGTGATCTTCCGGATTTTGACTTTTTTTAGGTTGGTATCTCTGAAAGGTTCAACTGAGGCTAACTATGACCGTTGTTAATTTTCATTACCAGTGAAGATCCTTTCCTTTTGCCATCTTCCCACAGGAGCCTTCACTGAATGACCTTTTGTTAGATAAAAAGAAATTGTGATGTTACGGAAAAATTACATTGTAAGTGTTTACGGATACCAATAAGTTAAATCAACGTGAGCAACCTTTAAAATGCAGTAAGAATTGTGAAGCTGTTTGAAAGATTACAGAGGCTTCTAACTTCATTTTTCCTCCGAGATAAAAGGAGAAAATAAGACTTTGACAATTAAGTCAACTCACCTAAATAACTTTCTCTGTACTTGTCAGCTTTCACATCTTCCCAATCGAACTGGTCTTGCCCTCCACGAACTCCGCCTCTTGAAGGGTGGTACATTGTGCTAATACTACTTTGCAAAGGAAACTCGACGCACTTTTTCCGAATAAAAACCTAAAAAAGTACTGTTCAACTACAAACGTTTTGAGAGCGTTTCGACCGCCATCTTGCACTGTCTTCTAGTACCCGGGCTTCCTCGGCCATAAGATTCGGCTTGCTGGGCCCTCCCTGGGCCCCAACCAATTTATCTTTTTGTCGAGACTACCACCTCAAACACATCCGCAATTTTTTTGTTTCCATGCAATTGCCATCAGTGGTATATATGCTACCTATGCGGTGTTAAAGCAGAGAAGACTCCCATATTAAAAAGCCGGGAATATTCGTCGTCTCGCTTACCCTTCCGGAGCTGAGGTTGTGGCAGGGGGGTGGGGGTGGGGTGGGGTGCAGCCCCCCCACATACCTACCCTAAAAGAGCTGCTTAGAGAGCTGTCTTGTAGGCTAAACAAGCACGAATGCAAGACCTGGCATGGGGAAGCCAACCGTAAGAAAATCAGAAAAATTCTGCATTCCACGAGCTTTTAATTTTGCGTTTGCGCAGCGGGTCGCAGCGGCGCGGGTGTTGTTCAGACGCCTTTTGCTCGCGAGCGCATGCATTCAATCGTGACCAGAAAGTATGGCGAGTGAAGCACACGCAGTAGCCTGCGTAGGGGGGGGGGGGGGGGGGGAGGGTGATTAAGGGGTTAGGGGAAGGGTTGTTGGGAAAATCCCTCTCTTTCCGTTTCTTTTCCCCCTATTTCCCCAAGCCCCTTACGAAGGCTACATACAGAAGAGAGGGCTGATCATGAAGACGAAAAAATATGGCTTGAGTTGGGCATGTTGGATAGCTGAATCAAGACTATCGAGGTCACACCTAAAAATGAGTTATATCCGGGGACAGTCAAGATTTGCATATATCATATGTCACTAAAAGCTAATCTCAAATCAGTAAGCTACTGATGTTATTTTGGATTTGCCTCTTTTTAATTAAATATTACAAAGAGGTATGAGCTCTAGTTACTTGTTCGCCTCTATCTCTGATTGGTGATGTCATGAGTATGTTTAAGATAATCATTACTGTTTTAGTTTAAGTTTACAAGAGCTTTTGAAACACTATATGCATTTATATGGTCATGTAAGAAAAGCTTGTTGCTGTTGTTGTTGTTGTTACCAACGTATAGAAATCGAAGCAAGCCAGGATCAGGTACACAACGTCTCAGATTGCAAAAAAATGCCAGATTCTGAGCAAGCGAGTTTTTTTTATGATCAATGAAATGTCCAAATTAAGATACTAAATTTTGTAAATGATGTCATGACTGGTCCAATTAACTGAATCCCGTTCGTATTCAGTTAATGTAAATTTCACTGCAGCTTCCATTTGATTTTATTTTCATTTGTCATTCATGTCAGATATTTCGAGAGATCGTATTAACAGGATTTAATAATCGTGTCCAAATATAATTTAGGTTAGGTACCGGATACTGAGGTACAAGGTGATCGTTGCTGCTATTTTAAAATAACGTCCTTTTCGATCACGAAAGGAACTGTCCGGATCTTTGACCAAGCGGCCAACGATACTGAAATAACTAGATGTGAGGGCATTGAGCTTGAAAAGAGAGACCACTGGTGCCATCGCACTATCTACTTCAATTTAAGTCGGTTTAGTAAACCCCAGTTTCAATATCAGAATACGCTCTACGGGTCATTTCGATTCAGACAGTTCCATGCAGTGTCATTTTATGCATCCCGCCATTTAAGGGTCCATCCATATATATGGCATACGAGCCTAAGTTATCAACGAATTGACTCGATATTCTGATTTAATTTGGCGGTAACAACCCTTTTGAAGACGCAGAATATATTTAAAACGCTTCAACTGGGTTCAAAACAAAAATTTCGGTCTCTGTGCATCGTGTCAATTAGTCAAATTGCTAAAAGGACTAAAAGGAAGTGAGTGATTGCCGACTGACTTGAAACGTGACAGTTTGCTCTGGCCGACTAGATTTTTCTATAACATTCACTTTGGCATCACTCCTTCTCCAGAGTAGGCCGCTAAAGTTTCTTCTACTAGAGTTCCCTTTCTCGAGATAAACACACTTCAAAAATAAATAAAAGAAGCGAAAAAATTATCAGAGATCGGCGTGCTAGTACATATCCGATTCAGGAAAAGAAAATTCTTGAAGACCGTGCGCGGCAGTTTAGCTAGCGCTTCTCACCCGCTAGGTTCCACCTGCACGTTATAGTAGTACGTCATCGATGAGCGGCAACTCTTCCACAGTAAAAATTTTATCATAAACCTTTTGCTTTCATCGCTTTATAGATAACCGAAGAATTCGATCAATATTTTACCCTAATGCAATTTATTTTAAACCTCGCTAAACAATTTTGCAAGTGGGTTCTTTCCTTGTTCAATTCCTGAATTAAATTGCAAATATGAACCTTTTTCCCCTCTCCTTCTGTCCCACTTGGATTTTGAAACTGAATACTTCATAAAAGAATTATCATCTCAAATCGAAAGTTGCCACATTTTTGGCGATGGTATAGAGTTCCGCGATTAATATGATTGAAACCATGATGTCTTTTCAAAGCCTTTCGATTCAAACTTTCAAAAAGCTGTTAACAAAGCTCTTTGTTGCTCTCAGGCGAAAAAAATCATTAAGAATATTATGATTTTCGCGTTGCATCTCGATCAAAAGGAAGCGACAAAAGAAATAGGATCAGACAGTCTTGATTGAAAAACCCGACACAAATGTGTCTCGGAATATTGTGTGAATAAATTTTCACTTTTTAGTAATATAGATTGTCAGTAGTGTCTTACAATGTATAGTGTACGATTTTTCTCTTTTGGAATTGAACGCACAAGAATTTTCAAAAGCTTTTTCCCATGCAGATTTCATGCGCAATCTATTTTCATCTATGACCGATCATTTACAAGCTTTTTAAGTGACTCTGACATAATTTGTTTCGAGTCTCATTTCACTATTATGCCTCGCTTTTGGGCGGAAATTTATCGAACGATACATAGAAGTCAGGCAAAGCAGCCTGTGATTGGCCAAACCAGGATGATTTGTCCCCAAGAGGGTATGTCATGACTAAATAAGTCTCGTTGTCATTGGTAACTACTCGGTCATGTGGTTTTAAACCCGCGTAACATAAAAAACAAATACGACTCGAGTCACACAATCAATTTCATTTTTTGTGAACTCGCCAATGCGTTGCCACCTGCTCACAGCCACGGTCCTGTTGTGAGTCGTAGCTTGTAGCACGCACGCTAAACCAGCGAGGAGTGCGATACCAAGTATCTTTCTACCTGTGGCCAACAGAGAAAGGCTTCATCCGTTTTCGTCAAGGATGGGTGCCACACTTTCCATTAATCGGAAAGATTTGCTCCACGAATATTCCATATGGAATATCAAGGCTCGCGAGAGCGCCAAGTCGTACCACTGCAAGTGTTGTTATCATGTCAATAGCGACGTTCACGCCAAAGAGAACAAGGCGCCGCAAACGACGTGTGACGCGCTTGCCGCGT
>JAHPZR010045513.1:0-18475 GCA_019787425.1 Platygyra sinensis | reverse complement strand
AATTGGTGATCAAGTAGTCTCACCTGACTTGAGAAGGTTATTTAAACAATGTTAGATGGATGTATATACCCATTTATAATAAATGGATTCATGAACATAAACTTCAATCAGTGTCATGCCGTTGTCTTCTTTGTCGTGGTTTTTCATCGTCTACCCTGCCTCTGTGTTTTGACGTGCTTTGGATGTCGACATCAGATGAGTCATGACGCCTTCTGGATTGTTTTTCTTTTTCATCAGATGATTCTCTCTCAGAGGAAGAGTCATGTCTCTTGTGTTTAGAATTCTTATCAAGGTTGGAGTCACGATCAGTTTTTCTCTTCCTTGTGTGTGTAGCAGTCTTATCATACCCCTTCAAATCAGTTTCTTTATGATCATAATGCCTTCTTTTCTTGCTTTTGTCGTCAGCATGGCTTTTTTTCTTGTGTTTCTTTTCTTTTTTGGATTTCTTTTCTTTTTTAGCTTTCTTTTTCTTTGCTTTATCTCCTGATTTACCATCTTCTATACAACTCCTTTCAAGTTCTTGAGTCTTCTGAATGCTTTTAGTTACAGAATCTGTGTCAACGTCCTATCATGATTAGAACTTTTTGTATCAGTTTACAAACTAAGAAATAAACTATTAGTAGATCCTACATGTACATATAATATGCCTTGCATAAACAAAAATCACCCAAAAAGCCTTGCTTGCATGAAATTTTGTCACACCTAAGGCACCTTTGTGTTATTCTCATAAGGAAATTCTTTTCATTGTTGCTGCTTTAGGAATTTGTTTATAATAAAATTTTGGCTCAGTAGTAAAACTTGTAAGCATGTTGTCAATATGCATCAGGGCCATTAGACTGCAATTTGACAATTTACGATCTTTTAGAGGATGACAACTGGGTTCCACAAATGCTGTAAATTGGGCCTAACCTGACTCAACCCTTCCATGAACAAATACTTTGGAGCATGACATCAGTATAATATTGACAATCACATGCAACAAGTGATCAGTTTTGAAAAAACAATTACAGGCTTTTTTCACCCAGAATTATTATAAAAATGATTATTCTTGTGTAAAATATATGAAAATAACCTGAATAGGTAAACTCTCAATCAAAGATTATAATTATCTCCCCACTAAAGCCTCTGAGCTGACTCTAAGATTTTACATGTTTCCCGAAAAATTTGATCATTTTATTTAATGTACCTCTACACATTCATCCAAATTATAATTGTCAGTGCAACTAGTAACAAAATTTCAAATTATATGCCTGATAAATGGTGTGGGGGCGTAACTGAAAATGATAAAAAAATAATTAAAAACGCAGCCTGACCTGCTGTGGGCCTGTGGCTCCAAGAGTTTCCTTCACAGGCACAGACAGCCCATCCATGAGTCGAGCTCTTGAGCTGTTCAGAAAAAGGAGATGTAATATTATTATGAGAAGATGGGTGATTTTTCACTGACTGAGTGGAACGAAATAAGTGGAAAATGTTTTTCTCACACACCACTGGGGCTTGGGGATGGGTTCAGGTCATGTGACATGTAAAGGCAGGCAGTTGCTTTTTGTTGACTGCCATTGCTTGACCTACCCACCCACCCAACCTAGGGTTTTTTTAGGGGTTCATTTCGCTTTCGATCGATTTTAGGCGTTCATTTTGATTCTTTCCAAGTTCATGTTCTTGAACTTCCGTGTAAACTTTTATATTTGTGAAGCTGTTATTGTGATTGTGTGAATAAAGGTCAGGCTTGCGGTGGTTGGCTTGACATGGCTCCCAGAGGTGTGTGAGAAACAATATTAAGGCAATTACTTTAAATCACACATTTTCTACTAAATGTATCTAGCTAGTCATTGGCTTGTTCATATGATTTTGGTTACAGTAAAAAGGATCATGCATACTAACAGTACCGTCATCGACCGTCAATCAACATTTTCAATCAATACACTTGATCTTCATCTTGTCGGTACTTCACTGACATCCCGATCTATACTCAGTCGACACTCGTCTGTCTGTCTGTCTGTCTGTCTTGATTGACACTATATCAACAGGCAGTCAACAGTCAACCAAGTGTTGACCGAATCATATGCATTGATCGAAAATTAGTTGACTAACGATAATGAAGACAGCAATGAATAACTATCAAACTAAATCCACAGATCTACGGTTTATAGCACAATGTGTACTAAACTGTAAGGTTGTGGACATTCTACAATCAAACATCCTCAGCATCTTCAGCTTTTTGACAAACTTCAAGTGAATCAGGGACATAATACTTACAGCTGTTTCATACCAGCTTAAAATAACATTAAAATGAAATCATAAAGTCAGCATATTAAAATATTATTAAGATGCACCTTCCAAATCCCATTCCTTCCACCCTTTCAATGTCCATGGAGTCCCGTTCAACTTGGCCTTTACGGCAAACTTCAGCCAATTCCTTAAATATCAAATACAAATTAGTTTTACATGCTGATTCCTTATTGATGAAAAGATTTAAAAAACATCCACTCTGGTCAGAGTGTGTAGATCAGGACCTGTTTTGTGACTCCAGTTGCAACTTTCTTGCCAGATCCCTTCCCTCTGCAAAAACAAAAGTGAGGCATTAATAAGCAAGAAAGCATGCTGCGTCAAACTGAAGTGATCAAACAAACAAATTTCAAACAGTGGGAATCTGGTATCTGTCGAACCCTAAGTAAGCTGTAACATGTGAGAGGGTTGTCACAAGTGGATGGTTAGGTTTTGTCTTAAACTAGTATATTAACACAATGTAAATAAGACTTTTTATGCACATTACGTAAATGCCAAAGTAGGGGCTACATGTACGTTAAAGTTGATGCAAAAAAAAAAGAATGCTAGCAACTTCATTTGCCCATAATTTGTAACATTGTACAACTATCAAAATCCATGTACCCTTGAACCTTGTAAACTTGTTGTCGAGAATTTCACCAGAAGCGATTTTTCTCAGGACCGTGCTGTGCACTTGTTTGCTTGTGTTTGGCTTGACCAGTCTATTTATGATCAAGTAAAACACCTTTCATTCTTATAACCCAAAAAACACTCCTTTATTAATCTTAAACAAGTACATAGGACTTAGAAGAGAGACAACACTTGCGATATACATAAACAGTGTTTACTTAATAATATATTATTTTTCTTACTAACAGTGCTATTGCCAATGCTTCAGCTTCCATTTTCTTTATGGCATCTTTTTCCTATGGACCAGATTTGACATCAAAAACATAAATTATGTTTCTTCAACTCAAATTTCAAATTAACTGCATCTTTAATACTAAAAAAGATTAGCTCCAAATGCTCACAAGCTGCAGAGATGTTATATAACATCCTCAACAATGTAAGCAGTTGCTTCTTTGTAGCAGACATGTGGAACATGTCACCGTCCACTTTTACATTGTGAATTAGTATAATTTCAGACCTGAACAAAGAGTTTCCAGCAATCTGATTGGTTGAGCGGTTTCTTATATGACGCTTTATAAACTGCTCCAAGTGGTTTATATAACATTTTTGAGGCCTGGCTACTGAGTTTGTCACCTTTGCCATCTCGGCAAGTAAACATGGCGAACAGTTGTGAATGAATTTTTCATTTATTTGGAAGACATCATTGCAAGTCCAGGATATTTGAAAGGATGGCAAATTTTCAAAATGAATTCTGTCGCCCTTGGACCAAAAAACCTTTCAACAACTCGTATTCAAGTAAACGAAGTGGTTAGTTGATCACCAGCAGGTCGGATTGATTGGCTGAAATCTGTTTTTCTCCAAGATTTTTGAGACAATGACAACTATGAATGAAGTCAACAGGGATAAAACAAAGGTACTGGATTATTTAATTTATTTTTTTTCGTAGTGTTTTGCATGTCTGTTTCATTGCTGAACTCGATTCAAGAAAACTGATTCACAATCGATGTAAATGTAAGCTTATTATTAAACCTCTATGACTACATACCTGTATGCAAACTGTATGCATCTTTGTGTTTTTACGTTTAAATCCATTATTCTCTGTTGTTCAGCTATGAAATTATACTAAAACAATTATTCCCCTCAGGCTCAGTGAATATTGTCCAATAATCCCTTGACTTCGTCTCGGGGATCATTTGACAATATTCACTTCGCCTTCAGTGAACAATTGTTAAAGTATGTATTAAAATTACCTGTTGCTTTGACACTGTTGCATTTCCTTTACCACTTTTTGTATACCTGGAGAAAATAACAAAAGTAAAACATGAATTTTGCCGGTACAGTATGTTCATGACTGTACTCTATCCAAATTTCTAGAGTTATGGAATACTTTCTTGCAGTATGCAATGGGCAAGTTTGGATAACAAAAATGAAGAGTGACAAGGGTTTATGATCCAAGTAAAACGGCACAGCTGACATCATAATGCATAGGACAAAAGCAAAACAAGGAACAAAGGAGTCATTTGCATCTTGGACAAAAGGGTAAAATAATAGGATGTTATTGTTCGTTTTACATCCAACATGAGCCGTGACAAGTGGGGATAACATTGGTGATCTTCCGGATTTTGACTTTTTTTAGGTTGGTATCTCTGAAAGGTTCAACTGAGGCTAACTATGACCGTTGTTAATTTTCATTACCAGTGAAGATCCTTTCCTTTTTGCCATCTTCCCACAGGAGCCTTCACTGAATGACCTTTTGTTAGATAAAAAGAAATTGTGATGTTACGGAAAAATTACATTGTAAGTGTTTACGGATACCAATAAGTTAAATCAACGTGAGCAACCTTTAAAATGCAGTAAGAATTGTGAAGCTGTTTGAAAGATTACAGAGGCTTCTAACTTCATTTTTCCTCCGAGATAAAAGGAGAAAATAAGACTTTGACAATTAAGTCAACTCACCTAAATAACTTTCTCTGTACTTGTCAGCTTTCACATCTTCCCAATCGAACTGGTCTTGCCCTCCACGAACTCCGCCTCTTGAAGGGTGGTACATTGTGCTAATACTACTTTGCAAAGGAAACTCGACGCACTTTTTCCGAATAAAAACCTAAAAAAGTACTGTTCAACTACAAACGTTTTGAGAGCGTTTCGACCGCCATCTTGCACTGTCTTCTAGTACCCGGGCTTCCTCGGCCATAAGATTCGGCTTGCTGGGCCCTCCCTGGGCCCCAACCAATTTATCTTTTTGTCGAGACTACCACCTCAAACACATCCGCAATTTTTTTGTTTCCATGCAATTGCCATCAGTGGTATATATGCTACCTATGCGGTGTTAAAGCAGAGAAGACTCCCATATTAAAAAGCCGGGAATATTCGTCGTCTCGCTTACCCTTCCGGAGCTGAGGTTGTGGCAGGGGGGTGGGGGTGGGGTGGGGTGCAGCCCCCCCACATACCTACCCTAAAAGAGCTGCTTAGAGAGCTGTCTTGTAGGCTAAACAAGCACGAATGCAAGACCTGGCATGGGGAAGCCAACCGTAAGAAAATCAGAAAAATTCTGCATTCCACGAGCTTTTAATTTTGCGTTTGCGCAGCGGGTCGCAGCGGCGCGGGTGTTGTTCAGACGCCTTTTGCTCGCGAGCGCATGCATTCAATCGTGACCAGAAAGTATGGCGAGTGAAGCACACGCAGTAGCCTGCGTAGGGGGGGGGGGGGGGGGGGGAGGGTGATTAAGGGGTTAGGGGAAGGGTTGTTGGGAAAATCCCTCTCTTTCCGTTTCTTTTCCCCCTATTTCCCCAAGCCCCTTACGAAGGCTACATACAGAAGAGAGGGCTGATCATGAAGACGAAAAAATATGGCTTGAGTTGGGCATGTTGGATAGCTGAATCAAGACTATCGAGGTCACACCTAAAAATGAGTTATATCCGGGGACAGTCAAGATTTGCATATATCATATGTCACTAAAAGCTAATCTCAAATCAGTAAGCTACTGATGTTATTTTGGATTTGCCTCTTTTTAATTAAATATTACAAAGAGGTATGAGCTCTAGTTACTTGTTCGCCTCTATCTCTGATTGGTGATGTCATGAGTATGTTTAAGATAATCATTACTGTTTTAGTTTAAGTTTACAAGAGCTTTTGAAACACTATATGCATTTATATGGTCATGTAAGAAAAGCTTGTTGCTGTTGTTGTTGTTGTTACCAACGTATAGAAATCGAAGCAAGCCAGGATCAGGTACACAACGTCTCAGATTGCAAAAAAATGCCAGATTCTGAGCAAGCGAGTTTTTTTTATGATCAATGAAATGTCCAAATTAAGATACTAAATTTTGTAAATGATGTCATGACTGGTCCAATTAACTGAATCCCGTTCGTATTCAGTTAATGTAAATTTCACTGCAGCTTCCATTTGATTTTATTTTCATTTGTCATTCATGTCAGATATTTCGAGAGATCGTATTAACAGGATTTAATAATCGTGTCCAAATATAATTTAGGTTAGGTACCGGATACTGAGGTACAAGGTGATCGTTGCTGCTATTTTAAAATAACGTCCTTTTCGATCACGAAAGGAACTGTCCGGATCTTTGACCAAGCGGCCAACGATACTGAAATAACTAGATGTGAGGGCATTGAGCTTGAAAAGAGAGACCACTGGTGCCATCGCACTATCTACTTCAATTTAAGTCGGTTTAGTAAACCCCAGTTTCAATATCAGAATACGCTCTACGGGTCATTTCGATTCAGACAGTTCCATGCAGTGTCATTTTATGCATCCCGCCATTTAAGGGTCCATCCATATATATGGCATACGAGCCTAAGTTATCAACGAATTGACTCGATATTCTGATTTAATTTGGCGGTAACAACCCTTTTGAAGACGCAGAATATATTTAAAACGCTTCAACTGGGTTCAAAACAAAAATTTCGGTCTCTGTGCATCGTGTCAATTAGTCAAATTGCTAAAAGGACTAAAAGGAAGTGAGTGATTGCCGACTGACTTGAAACGTGACAGTTTGCTCTGGCCGACTAGATTTTTCTATAACATTCACTTTGGCATCACTCCTTCTCCAGAGTAGGCCGCTAAAGTTTCTTCTACTAGAGTTCCCTTTCTCGAGATAAACACACTTCAAAAATAAATAAAAGAAGCGAAAAAATTATCAGAGATCGGCGTGCTAGTACATATCCGATTCAGGAAAAGAAAATTCTTGAAGACCGTGCGCGGCAGTTTAGCTAGCGCTTCTCACCCGCTAGGTTCCACCTGCACGTTATAGTAGTACGTCATCGATGAGCGGCAACTCTTCCACAGTAAAAATTTTATCATAAACCTTTTGCTTTCATCGCTTTATAGATAACCGAAGAATTCGATCAATATTTTACCCTAATGCAATTTATTTTAAACCTCGCTAAACAATTTTGCAAGTGGGTTCTTTCCTTGTTCAATTCCTGAATTAAATTGCAAATATGAACCTTTTTCCCCTCTCCTTCTGTCCCACTTGGATTTTGAAACTGAATACTTCATAAAAGAATTATCATCTCAAATCGAAAGTTGCCACATTTTTGGCGATGGTATAGAGTTCCGCGATTAATATTGATTGAAACCATGATGTCTTTTCAAAGCCTTTCGATTCAAACTTTCAAAAAGCTGTTAACAAAGCTCTTTGTTGCTCTCAGGCGAAAAAAATCATTAAGAATATTATGATTTTCGCGTTGCATCTCGATCAAAAGGAAGCGACAAAAGAAATAGGATCAGACAGTCTTGATTGAAAAACCCGACACAAATGTGTCTCGGAATATTGTGTGAATAAATTTTCACTTTTTAGTAATATAGATTGTCAGTAGTGTCTTACAATGTATAGTGTACGATTTTTCTCTTTTGGAATTGAACGCACAAGAATTTTCAAAAGCTTTTTCCCATGCAGATTTCATGCGCAATCTATTTTCATCTATGACCGATCATTTACAAGCTTTTTAAGTGACTCTGACATAATTTGTTTCGAGTCTCATTTCACTATTATGCCTCGCTTTTGGGCGGAAATTTATCGAACGATACATAGAAGTCAGGCAAAGCAGCCTGTGATTGGCCAAACCAGGATGATTTGTCCCCAAGAGGGTATGTCATGACTAAATAAGTCTCGTTGTCATTGGTAACTACTCGGTCATGTGGTTTTAAACCCGCGTAACATAAAAAACAAATACGACTCGAGTCACACAATCAATTTCATTTTTTGTGAACTCGCCAATGCGTTGCCACCTGCTCACAGCCACGGTCTGTTGTGAGTCGTAGCTTGTAGCACGCACGCTAAACCAGCGAGGAGTGCGATACCAAGTATCTTTCTACCTGTGGCCAACAGAGAAAGGCTTCATCCGTTTTCGTCAAGGATGGGTGCCACACTTTCCATTAATCGGAAAGATTTGCTCCACGAATATTCCATATGGAATATCAAGGCTCGCGAGAGCGCCAAGTCGTACCACTGCAAGTGTTGTTATCATGTCAATAGCGACGTTCACGCCAAAGAGAACAAGGCGCCGCAAACGACGTGTGACGCGCTTGCCGCGTACCTTCACAAATGCGCCAATGCAGGCAAGAAGAAGATGAAGTCCAAAATCGAACCAGCACCAGCTAAATCCAACAAGCCTAAGGAAAACGAAACAGAGAAACCCGACGCAGCACCGCCGCTTGTCGCGCAGAACCGAGAAGTTAAACTGCCAATTACTTCGACAGACTCCAAGCAAGTTGTCAGCGAGGTCGTTGCTATTCCTCCGACGAAGGCCAAACTGCCGATTTCTTCGTTTATGATCAGCAGCGACGCACTGCGCTGTCTTGGAAATTTCGTCCGCAGTCACTGCAAGAATATAACACGATTTCGCGCGTCAGAAGTGATTTTATGGCTGCGAGGAGTTGACAGGGCGTTACTCTTGCAAGGATGGCAGGATCAAGCTTTTCTGACACCACCCAATCTTGTCTTCTTGTTTATGCTGCTAAAAGAAACTCTGTCGGACAAAATCCCAAACCAAGCTCAATTGCGCGCGGAAATTTTAACATGCCTGTACATGGCATACACGTACAATGGTCCGGAAATAAGTTACCCGTTAAAGCCATTTCTCGTGGATGGAGACCGCCGCGCGTTTTGGGACCGATGTATGCTTATAACAAATAACTTGAGCGATAAAATGCTCCAGATGAACAGAGAGCCGAAATTCTTTGGCGAATTGTTGGTGGAACTAAAAAATTATAGTGGAACTGTCATCGACAGAAGAGATGGATAGAAAAACAAAAATATACCGAGCCGTTTGCTTATTGGAAACTTAAATGTTCTTCTGGCTTCAAAAACTAAGGGGGTAAATGGTTTTCACGACCGATACAAACTACAAGGCAAAAAAATTAAATCGGGCTAGAATTAAATGTAGAATATATTCTAAATAAAATTGAGGAGGTTTCAATGCTAACAATGCGCGTCGCTTTTTATCAAAGCTGAACTTCCCTGTGTTTTGAAACATTGCAGCTGATTTTCTACAGTTCATAACTAATTCAGCGTATCTTGGCATTGAAAAAATACAATAGCTTAGTAAACAAGACGCTGCTAAACTGCCACTCCTGACCTTCAATGCATTTGGGTTTTTGCCTGTTAATTTTTCCGGCCAAATAATTCAGCGTGGAGTGAGTCATCTTGCCTAGGGTAAACGGCTAATAGGGAAAAAATGCTGCGGTTTCTTTCGTGTATTAATATGAAATGAGAGTCAACTTTACACCTAGATGAAACGCGTCACATCCTTCTTGTTAATTCTTTTTTTTGTAAAAGTAAGTCGTTTTGAGCGAAAAAAGGAGTTGCTCGCAAAACATAGATCGCCAATGTATATGTAAAATAGAGATTTTATTCAAAACAAAAGAAAATGATGATTAAAATGTTTATTTATAACAAAACATCTGTTTCATGGGGATTATGCTTTTAGAAGTTGAACTGAAAAGGGATTTTAGAATGAAAACCCGCTTGAATTTCATTACATAACTGAAAGCTGACCTTCGATAATTCCCGTGTTTCATCATAGTTGTCAAACAGCACAGGAAGTTTTCCTTATTTCTGTTTTCCTCTATTCTTTGTTTCTTCGAAGACGGAAGACCGGCGAATGATTCGCGTTTTGATTAAGCCTGCTGATGCATGGTTTTGCAATTCAACTTCCTCTCCCGCACAACTTTTGAACCATAAAAAATAGTTTGCTCTGAGAATTTGATTTTTAATAATACGAAAATGATAGCCTGGCGTAGTATTTCAATCAACCATGCAAAAATAGAAATAAGGACGACCTTAAGCTTGCGCGGTTAATTGATTCCGCACTAAATCATTTCATTGTCGCATATCTCTCGTTTAATATTATCACAAAACTGAATCTGCATCTTTCCTGAGAAATGCCGTTCTTTTCTTTACCATTACCTTGGTTGTATATATTTGCGTCCCACCCGCAGTCAAATTTTTAATCGAAAACCTGCGACACGGTTAATATAATGCAAAAAAAGTATTGGCAGCAAGTTAATCCGAAAGCATACGTTTCTTTATTGTAATATTATTCGCTCTTTTTCGCGCGGATTAAGCTAAGAAAGAAATGGTTGCTTCTATTATACTCGTCTTAAAGTCATATCTTTAGATTCTGACATTACTCAGACTTCATACACATTCAATGTTTTCGCATTTCTTTGAATTCGTCATTTCTATTATTAAAAACGTTCATCGATTTAATGCTTCCAGCGAATTCAAACAAAACCGAATGCTAATTTCATTTTTGCGCAGATTGTCCAAGAAGCATCGAGGCTTTCCCGGCGTTAAAATTCAGGTTTTAAAATACCAATGCTATGAACAGCGCGCGTAGGCTATATTTCCAATGTTAAAAGCTAAATTACAATGAATGGAAATTTCTGTTTCCTTTAAAAATATGGGAAGCACATACGGAAATATTCGTTACAAATTTCTTTCGCTCATTTTTTTTTGTGATTAGCACGCCAACGCTAATAAAGTTGATACCTCCCTTATTGGATAAAAATCAAGCTGAACATGAACTTTCGCGTGCAACAAGAGTTCTAAAAATGTGTATTTTTATTCTGTTTACATTCAGATTTGCTTGCCCCACGGTTTTTAATTTTTTAACGCTGTTTTTAAAGAGTCCCGACAATTTAATAACAGACTCTAATATGAGAAAAGAAACTATTCTTCCCTTATGTCGCTTTGCGGAAAAGGCTGTTGCGAAAACAAAATGACTAACTCAGCTTTCTACCAGAATTACGCTAGATGGCGGATAAAATTTGCAGTTGCGAGCACAAAAAGGCAAAGGGAAAGGTTTTGTATATGTTTATGAAATGGTCGAACTGTTTGTTTATAAATGGCATCACACTTGAGCATAAATTATAATTTCTGATCACAACAGTTTTAAAAACATTCCGGACTTATATGGCTAATCGAGCAACAAAATATGATAACAATAGAGGTCAGACTTTGGCAAAAACAGACTCGCGCGGAAAAAAAAGATGCATCCAGGATTGAAAATACTAATACTCAACATGATAATTTTAATAAACTCTATTCTTTCCAAACAATTTTTCCTTCAAGAGATTCTTTGCGTAAAAAATGCATTGAGCGACTTTTCGATCATTAAGTAATGTGCATAGATCGGACTTTGGATGTTTATTTCTATTTTTGAATATGAGCCAGTCTAATGTTGGTTTTCCTTTCTGACAATCAAAGCATATGACAGGCCATGATGGCGGGTTCCATTTAAAGCACTGGAAAATGAGCTGCAGTTACCTTAAAGTAAGCACAAAGATGAAGCTCCGTTCTGGCTTGATTAAAATCCGTCTATAGCAATTACGCCATAGCTAATAGCGGGAGCAATTCAGTTCAAAGCACAAAAATGCTTCAAAATTGACAAGCATGTGTTGATATTAGCCAGTCACAAGCGAGCTACTGCCTTACGAAAATGGAATCATTAGAAAGAGGAAAGGAAACAATTTTAAAAAGGCCATTACTAAAATGAGAGCTAGCTATAAAGTGTTTCCTCGGGTTTTCAAAGTGACACTCAGCTCTGGAGGAAATAACAAGTCAAATAAGACTCACTTAATAAGGTTTGATCGGAAAAAAACTGAGTTCTTCCTCAGGTTTACCCGGCAAAAGTACAATAAGATGACTCATTAGGGTCCGACGCTGCAAAAGTCCTATCTTATTCCGTCATGATCAATCCACAGAACAGAAAAAAAACATGTTTTTGTTTTTAATTACAAATAAGTATAAACATTTCAGTTTCTCGTTTCAAGGGAACTAGCTGATGTAAGAAAAAAGAAAACCCCAAAATTCACTTTTGATTTCCATCTACCGTAAATAATTATAAATGTATAGATGAATGTATGTATCCCTTAAAACGAAGAAGTTGATAATCGAAGAAGTTGATAATTCTCTTATCACACCTTCGCAGCTTTTTCTTATTCGGAGAGTATGCAATAAAACTTAGCATGTCACAATCAACATCCAATCAGGAGACAGCAGAAAATGGAAGAACCCCATCGAGTGAAAAGTAATGTTATGTTGACAAATCGGCTTAATGCGATGAACCCTTTCAACGTTTTACTGACTTTGACTTTTAACACAACCTTATTGGAAAATTACGAAATAATATAGATGATTTTAGCAATTTGAAACAGAATCCCTCTCTCGAAAATCAATGTTGAAGACTTTGCCACTGCGAAAAACAAAACAAAAAAAAAAACAAGTATATGCATTATTAATCAAACTATATTTTAGAAAACAAATCAGATTTAAACGAGACGAGATGACTTACTTTGAATAATAACGATTGAATGCTTGATTTTTAAATAAAATTCTAAAAAAGACATTTTTCAGTTCCAGAGGCCGAATTTTGTTTTGAGTCAGGAAAGACCTTTCATCAACCCCCACAGAGAGGTGTATCGGTAATTATAAATTTATCATATTTTTAAAGTGCCACCTTTGTAATCCACAATATACGATTAAACGCCCGAGGATGCTTCTCAGTTTTTGAATGCTGTCGGTCGTACGTATCAAGTTCCGCCAAGATAAAAAATAAAGCTGTTGCTTTTGCTTATTCTGCAAGTGCTTCATACAATGCGTGCACATGAAATTTGATAGGTTTATTTTTTACGGAAAGGCAGAATTAGTTCCAGTAGAAATTTATGAAACTTTTGGTTAAAGATTATTTGACGTTTATTTATGTGGTATTGACACTCCGATCCACCACATATTTTTAAATTCAGTAAGATTTTATTCAAATATGACAGCATTACTACAATCCAGTTAAAAGTATTTAATGTCATAAACTGTGAATGAAATGGCGTTATGTTTATGAAAATTCTAGTCGAAACGACCTCAAATCCCTAGGGCAGAAGCATTAAAAGTTTGAAGCTTTCATTTAAGTGCACTTTGAGATGATATTCCAAAAGGAAAACCGAGTCGCTGCGTTTCGCGTCATCTGAACGAAGTGAACATGTTTTCAAAAACTTTGAGATTCCTTCACTTTCTGACTATGTTTAAAAGAGTTGCAAAGGTCATCAAAATTTAAACCGAGCGCTTGCTTTATGGTATAAAACATGAAAGAATAAAACTAATTAAAACTGCCACGGTAGTTGAAATTTTGAAAAGGCAGTTATTAGCAAATGGAAAGAGCAACAATGAGAGGAAGTTTTTACCACATTATGAGATTGGTGCATTCTAAAACTTGTGTAATAAGAAGTCGAGAGGACACCACGCTTTTAATACAGCAAGACAAGAATTCTGTCAAAAAGGCGATTAACGAAAATGACTTACGCAAGCCAAAGCACGATGGTGCACGTTTTCAAAATCACTGCCAATACACGCACTAAAAATCTCACGTTCCGCGCGGTACAAGTGTTAATTGTTTTGACCTCAGATTGTGTTTAAAGCAAACAATTGCCTCTAGAACAAAACTGACAATGACCGCACCAAAAATCAAAAACAATTCCCTGACGACAGCGCGGTTTCACAGCTTAAAATTATGGCCTAGAACAATCTCATATATTACCATTTTAAAAACACGGGAAATCATAGCTCGAGGCGTCAGGATGACGATGCAATACTGAGATTTATCAAATTTTGATGGAAAAAAATAGACCCCATATTTGACAAGATTTGATTGAAATAAGTGAAATGCATTTAAAAAGTCGTGACAAATACTTTTCAGCCACTGCCATCGTTTCCCGTGCACTCGTGTATTAGTGTCACTTTTCCGTACGAAAGCCAAAGCACATAAAATATTAACGAGCTCAAGGCTATCACTGTATTTTCGAGAAAAGACTCAAGCAGTTGCATCCTTGTTTTCATGCCGTGCATGAAATGATATCTAATTAGTACAACAAATGCCACTGACGTTCTCGCACGTACAAGAATTGTTCTCGCTCGCGTATTTTGGAAACAGAGAAATAGCTAATTTATAGTTTATAAACTACAGCGTGAGATAATTCAATATGCTTTCATCTGATTGGCCAAGAGAAGCTTTCGTGCGGTTATCATGCCAACTGAACGCGTTTCATTAGCTTTCTTAAGAACATTATTAGGGTGATTTTCGTCAGAGGAAGAATGCGCCAAATTCCTCGGGAAAGCACTCAAATATTTCCAATTTGTCTCACGAAAAACGTGCAATACTTCAGATCAAGCCGACATATTACGTTTCCACTAGCTAAATGCACTTTCTCGATTTAAACGCGGGGGCGTTTACTACAACCTTGACCTGGCAGTTTTTTTCGCGATCAGAACTGAGAGCTATCTTAATTATCTTTTTACCTAAAGGCCACTAAATTAAAAAAAATTAAAAAAAATTAAAAAGAGAAAATCCATCAAACAACGATATGTCACCACAATTGACGTCATTTTGACATCATTTCTTCAATATGACAAAGTTCTCTCCAAATTTGGTCACCGGCAGCGTCAACGGCAGCTGGTTGTGGTGAATTATGCGTGTGAGTTTTTAACCAATCAGAAACGGGGAAATATTTTGAATGAATAATAAACACCATTCCATATACAAAATAAGCCAATCAGAATACAGGAAATCCATGTATATTCCACGGTAGTACATCCAACCTTCCCATCATGTGCCCCGCATATGTCGCATGGATTGTGTTGTCCAGTGTATTTTTATGGTATGGTATAAACGATAGCCTAAAGGCTCGTGTGTAAACCGAGAAAATTCAACCGACTCGTGGAATGTTCCACGTTACACCACTCGAAAGCGTTATATAACTAGTACCAACACCGCGGATAAATCCGAATTGGTTTTCTAGTGGTTAGTTCATGAATCTTGTACACGAACAGGTCCATAAGAACCATATTCGCTTGCCCTTCGAGACAGATACCTTCCTTTCTGCCCAGCCGCGGAGAGAGCGAAGATCTCTATCTCGCAGGGGGTTGCCTTAAGTGTGTGGAATTGAATACTCAGTAATCTCCTGAACAAGAAATTCTCGGGAACATCAGCTCTCTTTAAGCCAGACACTCGCGACTCTCTGCACGAATTTTACCTGTCGGCTGGTTTATAGAGTTGTCCTGGGAGTTACAGAGAAACAAGCGAAATTTAGTCGAGACTAGCGAACAAGCTATGTTTGCCTTAGGGAGGTTGTCCGCCTATTCTTTTCTTGGAGAGTTCACTGTGCTTATACCAGTGTTGAGCCTGTTCTTGTAAAACAAGAAACCAGCTACTAGCGCAGGAAAACGTAACCAACGCGGCGGCAATTGTGGTCTGGTAAGCGAGAGAAAGCAAGTAGCGGGCAAGCGCGGCTAATCATCACTGGTGGCCTTGAGCGCGGGAAAAATCATCGCGCAAGCCAATGGCTTTGAACTGGTTGGCTGAGCAAGGGGGCCCCTTCGCTCTCATTGGCCAAGAGCAGTTGACGTGTTTTATTATAGTAAGATCGAGTTTTGTCCCCGTTTCGAGTAGACCGAGTGCATATAAACACCGCGTACAGAAGGCTGAGAGATATGGAAATTAAGGCTCGCGGCGTTTTTATGAACTTAACAACAGCAAAAGCGCAAAAAGATTGCAAACTGCATAAAAGTGATCGCTTTATTTAAAATTTCTCAAGAGCTAATAGGCCTTTTGCAGCTGGTTTCACGTGACCATAATTTTCCTTATATATTAAATATTACGAGCTATAACTCAAAGAATACCGGAAATGGAAAGAGCGAGGATATCTAAGGAAAATGTCTTGCTCTCCAGCAACTTTTTCCATACAAATCTTCTTAGGCCCGGTTTATACGTCGCATTTCTGCCGTGTCGAATGCAATTGAGACAATAGATAATGAGTTGGTTTGCTTCATTATCTTTTGTTTGAATTGCATTCGACACGGCAGAAATGCGACGTATGAACCAGGCCTTAGTTTTTTTTTTAACAAAATTCAAACCGTCATGACATCTCATCTTTAATGCCAGGGGCTTCAAACTTGGCCATTTTGATGTTTTCGACATGCTTTTTCCATCCATTCTAGCCTTCTTTAAGCTGCATCCCATAATTTTATGAAGAGGAGATCAAGTGGTCGCTTAGCTGCAGAGGGCGTATTCTTAAATAAGTATAGCTCACTTTAGATAAAACTGAACTGATTTACATTTATTCTCACCAAAAGGATGCCACAAGAAATGTTTCCATTTAGGAACAGTGTTTAATGGGAGTTAAATCTCAAATATATTTTTCAGATCAGCTACAATAATTAGCCCTATTCACTATCTTTGAACTTGATAGTAAATATCTCTTAGACAATAAAGTACAAAATTACACTGTCAGATTAAAAATGCAATTTCTAAAATCTGCACAACATGTGCGACAAACAAATAATCCATTTTCTTCTTGAGTTTATCTTTGTATTAGCAAAACGAATGAATGAGTACAAATATGCGATTCCAAAATTCACCGGTCAGACAAAATGTTATGTTTGTCTAGCAACTTATCCCGTTTACCAACTTTTTAGAGAAATTTCTTTTCCGAAGGCAGAAAACTGCTATAAAACGTCACTTTTTTTTTTCAATTCTCGTAAGTGCACAGCACGAACTTGATATTTAATCTATTAAATAGATTTTAACGCCTGCTGTGGCTTTCTTAACCTGGGACGAAAGTTTAATTATGAAGGCAACAATCATTTATGAATGTTTCAAAAAAGTAACCATATTACAAATGTATCAAAAGTACAACTGCTCTATACGAGGACACGATTATCAACAGATTCTTATATAAACTGCTATATTATCGTTATTACACAGTCTTACCCCAATATGGCAAACCGGTTGCTCTTTTGACGTAAAGTTAGGTCCCTTCCATAATTACAACCCGGATAATCAATCGCCGCTTAGTGGCCTAAAACTAAATGCGTCTGACTTCGGTACAGAGTTAGCAACATTTATGCCCATTGTATGGGAGACTTACTAAATGCTGGAGGTAGGCACCCTACGCTGGATGGGCATAACAAGGTATAGTATACAGCTTTTTTTCCCAAAAAAAAAAAAAACTGTACGTTTCTGCAGCAATCATCAACGTCTTTCGGCTTCTGTAGTCACTGAACGTTACCTGCATATCACTTGATCAGTCACGCTTCGTACTGCGGCTTAGAGAGCTTCCAAAAAATTGTCAAACGAGAGATTGCTGCAGTAACAGGTACATATATCAACGTTTAATGTTAAACTACTTATACCAACACAAACTGACGGAAGTTCAAACTCGTTTAAAACAAGAATTTTAAGACCTCCATTGTCTACCCCGGCCTAAAACCAGAGTACAAACTCGCATTTAATACAAGTACTTTGGGCCGCAACACATCAAGAGGATTCCGGCCACAACAGTGTCAGGTCGCTGTTTCCAACCTTCTTGAATGTTAGGTCGCTGTTTGCAGGTCCGTTTTTCACGGTCAAGTTGTACGGCCTTTTACCCAGTTCGCATTTCACGCGCGAATCCACGCGAACTTCTATCATCCTTCCAAATTTCCTGTAAACAGCAAAGCACGCCATGAATTGGCTAGAACTTCAAGTACCTACAAACGCCACCTTTATGGCCGGGTTTAAGTACAATTACTTCCACTATAAGAGAGAGCAGTGTGTCAAACGAGCACTTTCATACATTTTATGATTTATAACCGTTTCAACAAATCCATGTCGTATCCTTCAATCTGTGAATCCGATGCAACGCTTTTTCTCTTTCGGTAATGAGATATAAGATTTCTACTTGAAGGAGCTGTGTTTACAGACAGCACATTAATCTACCTTGATCGTGTTGAGTTCTTCGACTAGACACTCACAGAGCCTTTTAGTTGGAGGCACGGTGGCCTGATTGTTTTTTTCAACAGTGCGCTCGTCTCCTGATCAAATAGTCCGGCTTCGAGCTCTGGGACCGGCCGCTTCTCGAAGGTCCCGAAAAGTTTTCGCACCTGGCAAGCCGTACCAAAATTTCAAACCTTATGATTGCAGAAGCGTATGCACCTCGCTTTTAGATACAGATAATCTAAAACTGGCTTTGCGCGCCCGAAAAGTTTCCGCGGCTTTCGAGAAACGAGTACCTAACCGATATCATTGCG
>JAHPZR010045510.1:0-49314 GCA_019787425.1 Platygyra sinensis | reverse complement strand
AACTGATGTATCGCCCAAGATGCTGAAAAACTCTTCTCTACTCAAATTAACTTCTCTTTCATTGGCTATTCATTCTATTAGGCTTCTTTTCCAATGAAGAATCTTCTCTTTTCCAGTTTCATATTTTGCATTTTGCCAGGAAAGAATCTCCTGCTCCATGGTCATGTCCGGGAATTATAAGTTTATAAGAGGTGAACTATCAAAATTGTTTTTCATTATTGGATATAGCCAAACTACAGTAAGAAAAAGGTAACTACAAGTAGAGTGTAACAAAACAAATCTTGAAATTAATAAAAATATTGACTTTTTATATTTAGCCTTCCTTTTCCGGAGGTAGATTGATACTGCTAGTTGTCAAAGGCCATGATAAATTTCCCGGTCACATTCCAGTTATTTTCCGAAGATTGCCAAAGAAAACTAAGTGATTTGATCATAAAGTAACACATTTAAGTTCACTGCAAAGACAGATTTTGTCACAGCCACAAAAATAGATCGCTGCTCTGATTTCACGATGGCTAAAATCTCTGTAATAAACTCTATCTAGGTAAATAAAATTGTGTCCCTGAATTACACTTTAGCAAGCAATTGATCGTAATCATTAATACATCACTAACAACTGGACAGTTTACTTGCTAAATACATCTCTTTTAAAGACCAATGGAGTGCTACCATTAGCGGAGAAAAGGGCAAGAGAATATGGTAAGGTATGATCTTGATTGGTGTAATTAGACTTAAGGCAAATTGTGGCAAAACTTTGTTCTGTTTTTTTTTTTATGCGGCTACCATGCAAGAAAATGTTTGCTTAATTTTTCATACCTCAGAGACAACCATACTGCCTTCAGTACCAATGACTCTAGCATCACATTCCAGGTTAACTGCAGGTTGATTGGGTCATGCGTACTTTAGGACATCTGTCGACCGAGTATCGGTTGGCACTCTCGCCCGATATGTCGGCCGAATCTCGGCCGATATCGGCCGATATATCGACCGAGTATCGGTCAACACTCTCGCCCCGATATGGTCGGCCATGGTCTTGGCCGATATATCGACCGACACGCGACCGACATCAACCGGCATGCATGTCGGCCGACACTCTGTGGATGCTTCACTGACAGGACTTGCGTTGTTTACACTTCTCTCATGTTCCACGTCGTGTTTATCACAGTGTGATATACAGTTTAGGCTTCTTTATTTTTTAATCATCATATGTAATTCACCTGAATTTGATCATTGGGAAATAATATGCTATAGAACCTGGTCTCTATCTTTGGTTGGGGTGGGCTTGTTGAGGGTAGGTTCACTACTTTCGGAGGGCCTGCTACTTCAGGGGGCCACTTTTTCAGGATTTAATTGCGGCCAACATTTTTTGACGCCGTTTCGGCTGGGGGAGGGGTCTTTTCTTTGCAAGTTTATGGTAGGTGTTTAACGGTTGCTGCTTCAGCTATCAACTCTGATTGCTTTTCCAGCGTTTGTTTGTTAGTTACCTTTGTTCAGCATTTCCTCATTTATTCATTCTTGGTTCATTCTTTTGGTTCATTCTTAAGCCTTGCAATGAAAGTTGCTAGAGTTATCACAGTATTCCAGCAAGAATAAAAGCAAGAAAACCAATCAAGAAGGAAAGACTCATCCATATATCTTCTCTCAGTGTCTGCAGGGACATAATGGAATCCATGGTAGGAATATTACTCGGCATGCAGCTATGGAGGATTACAGGCCGAGTTAGAGGACAAGATGTGAACGTTTATCCTGAGCTAAATTAGCTTTTAAAATGTCTCTGCACAATATTGATTTTTCGAATGTATTTGGTGTCTAGATGGTGTTTAAAGTAATTTTGGAGCTAGTTGCAGTCATCAAGGCCTGATAGAGACGCAATAACTTGTTGTAGACTTGTATTTTTTAGGAGGCCAGCGTGTCGGACTCACAATCTGGCAGTTTGAGCTACATCTCACTCTATCACCATAGGCGATAGACTCTTCTTTTGCGTTTTTGGTAGGTGGTGACGGTTGCTATTTCAGCAAAACGTCAGTTAACAATACATCCGATGCCACCAATAATCAACCGAAACATCACCGACAGTCGACTGATACACTAGCGACTGTCGATCGCAACATATCGGCCGAGAGCCGACCGACATATCGACGGATAGTGTCAACCGACAGTCTATTAACTCAAACAACATGTCAACCGACACTCGACTGAGTCTCAGCCAACATATCGACCGAGTATTGGTCGTTATATCGGCCGAGACTCACCAAGAGTATCAACTGATACTTGGTCAACACATGCCTTAAGTACACATGATCCGGTTGATTTAAGGATAAACCTGTAATGTAGTTTAAAATATTATAATCGGAAATGGCACCTATGCGTGAATCACTTCCCATTTTTTTATTTCTAATGGGCTACCATGCAATAAATGTTTAGATATTTTTCTTACCTTATGCCAAATGTAGTTCCCTCAATACGAATGAATCTAGCTTAACATCCACTGGTTAATTGTACATCGATTCAAGGCCAAACCTGTAATGAAGAAAAAAAGATTGCAAAAATTGAAAATGGTATCCAAGTTCACAGCATTAGCTTTGTGTTTTCATTTCTTTTTATTCTCTATGAGCTACCATGCAACAAATGTTTTGTTTTCTTCTCACTCACCTCCAATATACTGCCTTCAATAGAAATAACTCAGCTTTGCATTCCAGGTTAATTTGAGGTTGATTTAAGGTTAAAGCTTAAGGGAAGTAAAAAAATATATAACCATTAGAAAAGTCACCTTTGCGCCCATCACTTTCCATTTTTTTAACTTTGTATAAGTCTTTAAACTCTTCACACTGGCATAACTACCAACACTTCCAGTCAACCAATCACGGGGATAGGTTTGACCACCGAGTCACCAAAACTTATGAACAGCAAAAGTCACAAAATCCTAAATGCACCTAACAAAACGAACTTAAGTGAGGCCTATTTTTAAACATTTTTTTGGGCGAAACAGTAATGGTACTGAAGGAATACTGAAATCGAGAATATTATCAGTGGGCAGTACATTGGGGCACCCTGCCTTCTGGCAATAAAAGACCCTTTCCCTTGCAAGAATAGTCTCTGTAGTAGTTCCTCATAGGAATCTTGCCTTCCTGGCCCACCTGTCGGCAGCTGAACGCTTCAACCTGTCAGTTTTAACCAATCACACACACATAAGCTACATCAACTGGCTAACATGGGGAACGAAATTATTCGATGACTTGTTAAGGCTAGTCTCTTTTCGCAGCCATTGTTGGGGATGTCACGTTGTGGTGACAGCCTAAAGAGCAGGTGCAATGGGGACTACTTGTAACCAGGCCCTCCCTTTTGGTTGCCCATTCTTGAAACCCAGAGTCATTGGCCTTAACATCCAACTCCTTGCAGACATCACATGCATGACTTCAACACAGACCAAGTGGGTTAATTCAATGTGAACGCCACTTGAGTGGTGGTTCGTAACATATGTATGAGCGCGGTTACCTAGTAACGCAGGTGACGTGGTTTTATACATTCACGTTCCATGGGCAGGCTGGCAAACGGTAAAACCTATCCTGGATGCAGTTTGGAAAAATAGGATAGCTCCAAGTAATTCCGAAGTGAACTGGTGATACTTTTCGTAAAGTCGAATATCCTGATTCAGCTTGTTTGGCCGCTGGCCATTTTGACAGGAATGTCGTTCACGATGCAAGACGCATAAATGAAGCTTAAACTCGTGGCAAATTCTTGGTCCAGAAATCATTTGTTGATTGGACAGCTGGTTGGTTTTTTGATGGTGGTTGAAAGCTTTATCTTGCTTCTCTATACAACTAAGTATACGTCTTTTCTTTCCAAGGAGAAAGCAGATGCAGTTTAGAACATGGTTTGTAATCTTTGAACATTCACAGCTAAACTTGGAAATGGAAATGTAATTGTGTTTACCCACGGTAGCCACCAAGGAGTTTACAAGAACTCATTCAGAAATGTCAGTGCATTCCAGGATCGAATTGGAATTTAGAAATGTTGGGTTTTTAAGGAGAGGGGAAAACCAGAGTACCCGGAGAAAAACCTCTCGGAGCAGAGCAGAGCAGACAACCAACAACAAACTCAACCCCACATATGAGCCGGTCCGAAAATCGAACCCGGACAACCTTGGTGGGAGGCAAGCGCTCTCACCACTACGCCATCCCTGCTCCCCAAAGATGTTATTCATGAAAGGTTATGCAAATTTACGTTGTCTTGACAATTGAGCAAACCGTAGTTTGAGCTTTTTGTTTACATTAAGGTTTTGTGATTTTGTGTCTTCTCAAAGCGAAGACATTCTTCACTAAAGATGATTTAATGTACTAAGTAAGGGGTTGTTTATTTACTGGTCTTTTTTATTTCAATATCTCCTGACCGTTTTCCCTTTTGATTTTAATCAAACACGATTCCATGGCGTCCTTGTAGGGCCGAAAGGGGATCGTTGTGGGTTTTTTTTTTTGGGGGGGGGTTTAACCCTGAAGGCATCTGTCCCGACCTGAGTTATCGACCGAGTATCGGTCGAATACTTCTCGGCCAATATGGCGAAACCGAAAGTCGGCCGGAAATATCGACCGATACTCAGTCAGATATGTCGGCGCAAGACTCAGTCTGGCATATCCACTGACATCAAACCGATCACCGCATGTTGGCTGACCACCCGGCCGATTCTTCACCGCCACTTTGGATGCCGACTTTGGGGCCGATGGACCTTACCGACACTCGGCCAACACTACGCTCATTTGCTCAGCTCTCCGCTAAGCCAAGTTCTAATCTTTTTCTACTTAAGTAAGCGGTGTTTTTCAGTGGCGGTTTGTGCCTTTCTTGGCCTTTAACATCTCGGCAACATTCATGTCTTTTTTTCCAGCCTATGTTTTTATAACTCGTTCATTGCTTTATATATCAACCCTTGTTACTGTTCAGAAGTAGCAGCATTTGGGGCTTGCGTGCTTACAGAGGTTTCGTTATTTTAGGGAGCAAAAAATGATGTAAAGAGTTGTGTATGACTGTGCCTCTCTGTCCTGCCACATGGATGGGTTTTTTCAGTTCTAGAACTTGGATATTTCACAATTCTTCTTGGCTATAAGCATTACCTTTCCATCGTTTGCAGAGTGCATTTATTAAGAGTACAAAACACAGAAAAAGGTCTAGAGAAATGTGGTGAACACCCACCTGCCACTCATTTTTTTTATTCACATTTTTTTTCCCTGTTCTCAAAATGCACGTCGTGCTTTATCACAGTGTTACAACACAGCTTAGGCTTCCTGGAATTTGTTAATTATCATTACGTATTCATCAGCCTGAATATTGATCCATTGGGAAACAACTATGCTTATCAGGAACCTGGGTCTCTATCTTTGGTTGGGTGGGCTTGTGTGAGGATAGGCTCACTACTTTCGGAGGGCCTGCTATTTTGGGTTGCTAATTTTGTAATTTATTGCGGCCACAATTTTTTGGCGATACTTTCGGGGGGGGGGGGGGATCTTTTCTTTCGCAAGTTTACGGTAGGTGTTTAACAGTTGCCACTTCAGCTGTCAACTGCGATTGCTTTTTTAGCATTGATTTGTTAGGCAATAGCCTCTTCTTTCGCATCACCTGTTGGTAAGGAGACAGCTGCTATTTCAGCAAAACAACAGTTAACAATACTCCGATACCACTGACAGGCGACCGATACATCACCGACAGTCAACTGATACACCAGCGACTGTCGATTGAAACATATTGGCCAAGGTGTCGGTTGAGTGTGGACTGACATATCGACCGATGTTGTCGACCGAGGGTCTACCAACTCCAAGAACGTGTCGACCGACACTTGGCCGAGTGTCAGCCATCATATCGACCGAGTGTTGGTCGATATATCGACGGTATCGACCAATACTCAGTTGACAGATGCCTTAAGTACACATGATCCGCCAAACGAACTTGAATGTAAACAATGAACTGAAATCATTTTAATAAACCGTAAGCTAACAACGGGCTGGAACTAGATATTGCTTTAACAAATGACTTGCCACTTTCCCTGCGAATTAATGTTGATCGCCTTTTCTCTTTCTTTTGCAACCTGGTACCATTTGATTTCTGATCTCACGTGGATCACATATGTGGCGATTCCACTCCGCATTCCAGCTGTCAAACAAAACGATCATGGAATCATTGCTTACATCTTCGACAGTGCAAGGACATCGAATTCCTTCTTCGTCAACTGCTTCAGCTTTGAAGCCAACTGTTTGTGGAAGCACCATTGCGTTTTCGGTCAACCGTACATTCAGCTCGTGCAATCAAAACAGGTTTGCTATCAACAAAGTCCGACAACTTGTTTGATGACTCTGCATTCTGTCAGTAGGATACAAAGTGGTGTCCAGTGTCCTTCGGTAATTCAAGTGCCTCATTACACATGTGTCGACTAAAACTTGAATTCTTAATGAATTACACACTTTGTCTGTGTTGAAGTTGTAATGTAAACAAATGAATCTGGCCAACCTAAGAACAGGCTCCCGGTGGGGACAAGATAATTGGCAAGCGCAAAACAGAAGAATTCAGAGAATGAAGCAATCGGGACAGGACAGGGAATTTCACTCGTTTCATTTGTCGTCATTGTTCGCAGGCTAAACATACTAGCAGATCTGAAACTTTGCTCTAATGTTAATCTCATTATAGGAAATTAATGCTCGTGAAGGTATTTTAAATCAATGCGACTAAGATAAATGAGAATTGAAGGGAAAATTACTTCCCAATGGAGGAAATTCATGCGACAGAGCTAATAAAATACTTTAATGAGGGAAATTGATGTGATTAGCAGAAAGAAAAACAATGTTACATGAGAACAGGAACATCGAGTCTACTGTATGTATATCAACAGCTGCTTTTATTTTCCAAGCAATGTCTCTAAGACATGAAATTTAGGCTGCAAAGTAAGTAATGTTGTGCGCCATTTTGGTGTACTTTTTTGGCTTTCTTTTAAAGGGTCGCACTTTGCCAGAATTTGTTTATTTTGCGGTGGAAATCAACACAGGCCTTTGCTACGTGCAACACCAGGTTTTTTCACTTTGGGAAAAACTTTGCGAATCAGCAAAAGATGCTGTAGGGCTTGGGTGGCCAGAAATATTTTCTAAAAGTCAGTGGGAATCACAGCAGTAACTGTCAACGCTTGTTAGCATAATGTGAAAATGATATGCATGGGAAGTTTGTGGTCTTTCATCATGAACGGACTAGGCTATTATTATAATTCCGCTCAATTTCAAGGTTTTCAAGGTTTTTATGCGATGGCATGGAATACCAGCATACACTAATCTCCCACTAGTGCGACCATCCATTTCTGTCAAAAAGGTTTACTTTCTGGCAGCAGTTTCAAATTTTTGTGTTTTTTTAGGTGGCTAAACAAAGGTATAATGTAATGGAAATACCTGGATAAATTTTTATTGTTATAGCATAATCCAACATCTGGAACATGACAAGATCAAATTCTAAGGAAGCGTTGGAAATTTCTGACCAGGAAATGTTGAAAGATCTTTCGCAAAATGGCAAACACATCGATCTAAAACGAGAAGAAGCTATCAGGGAGCATCCATTATAGCGTCTTGTTTACTTGGTGGACAGATGTCCTTGCAATCTATTTGTCAAATACTCGTGGCTCGTGAACATTTGTTGTGCTCATCTGTTGTGCCACCCGGCTGTATGTTTTTTCTTATCACAATATTTTTGGCTTTCTTATTTTCTTCAAAGACTGGCTTCGCTTTAGCTCAAGAAAGCTTTATATTTGTACTAAGGTGTAGATTTCTTGCATCAAGTTAATCGTGCTTAAGTATCTACTATCTCCATGTGTTCGAAGTCTTTGTAAAAGGAAATGTATTTACAATCACTATTTGCTTTTGCTAGCTGACTCTTTCAAGCTCATGATGGGCGCTTGTCAAAAACGATTTACGGACCTTTAATAATCATTTGTTCTCATGTGACAGTTGGTGTGGAGGAGTCTGCAGTATGTTTAAGGGTCGTTTGGTAAAATGTCTGGGTTCGAATGTAAGCTTTATTCGCACTCGCTCCCAGTTTAAATTATATTATTCGCACTTGATCGCAGTTTCATTCCCTTTGCGTACTGTTTTGAAAATGCCTGCTACGCCGGCGTAATTTATTTGGAGCGTTAATTTCTTATCATTAGGTGGTTTTCCTGGATTAGGTGAAATGGGAAAACAAACGGTACTGTGATTAAAAGGAGGGCTAATACAAGTTACAAAAATTTCAAATCAAAATGTTTTCGACGGTACAGTCATCATCAATGGTACATGGTGGAAAATTAGATACAACTTGGTTTTGTTCAATAAAGTTATTCCTGGGGAGAACAGGTTGGCAATGAAAGAATGGACTTATTTCTTTAGGGTTGGTTTCTGGCAATCAATTAGCAGGCCCTCCATTATTTTCCTCCGAAAGGTGGTTTTCCTATGAAATAAAAATGTGATAGCTATACAAGACAATGCTACTTAACACATTTGTTTTTAAAATCCAATAATTCCCCAAACTTCTGGTAACTCAAAACCTTTCTGGCCAGCCGCTACGTGCAAAAAAAAGCCAAACAAAAGTGTGTGTTCATGCATGGACAGTGCTGACTTTACCTTGAAACATTTGTGGAAATGATTTTTGTACACCGGGTTTTAAGTACGGTTAACAAATTTCTGCAGACTGATCACAGAATTTGTATTTAGCAAATCAATTCACATATTCGTGTTACTGACAATAATAGGTAACAAAAACCACCTGTTGAAGTTCTCTTTGGTCACCCTTACTGCAAACCCTACCACAAGACTGTTGTATGAAAAAAGTAAATGGATAAAAAAACTCTATTAAACCTGCATCAAGAGGGCAATAAGCAGGAAAAATTGGCAGCATCGAGGAACTATTAACAGTTCTGAAGATGAACACAATCAGAAATAATTAAAACATTGCAGAAAACCACACTTTCTCTGGGTGCTAAATTTACTATAATGATAAACTAGTGCTGTTGGATAGTAACAACTGCTTATTTTTAAGAACTTTAATCCCAAATTCGTCTTAAATATTTCTGACAACTTAAAACAATAAAAACTGTCCTTCTATTCCTGGACCACTGTCAAATCATACAATTTAAAAGCTTCTCGTATAAGGTGCAGTTTTGTAGAACTTAGGCGAATTGAGATGGTCACCCTGTGTGACCTCTCTGGTCTTCCCGAGTCTCTGCGACTCCACAGCACATCTTCTAGGACCAAGCGTAAGAATAGAAAGAAAAGGAATGTTACAACTGGAATCGTTCGCTTGGTGCTAAAACATCTAAAAATGTCATGAGTAAAGGAAAAAGGATACCCACCTGGTCGGCTCTTCAGTGGTTTAAGTACGGGGAAAGTAGCTGTGCCACGTCTCTGCTCGAGGTAGCTCTAACGCGTGTTCCATCTTTGATTTCTATGCAGGAAAAATCTCGTGGATTTTGAGGGTTTTGGCATAACCAGTAGCTTTCCCCAGGTAAAAGTTCTCTAACAGGCTTGTAGAAACACATGCCAACAGCAGGAATGTGTTCTCGGTAATTTTCACTTCTAGCAGTTGCAGTCAACCTTGTTTATCCATATTTGTGAAAATGTATGCAACACAATTGGCTGCAATACTTTTTTCAAGACTACAATCTTGCAAGCGGTAAGCTCGGTAGTATTGTGTGAATTTCCGGTTGTAAAAGCAACAAAATCCCATGTTTTTTTTCCCTTTGGAAAAGAGCTTGTGTCACGAACAAGCATTTTACTGTATTCTGCTATATTTCCGGACCTCCTGACTACATCTAGCCAAGAGTATTGAATCAGTGCTACCCTTTTTCAAAACGGTTTGATGGACTTCTATATTCTCACGCAGAGATAATTCTGTAAAATACTTGCCCTCTCATTTCCTCCTATGATATGATAAGGAAAAGTTCACTGCAAAATCCCAAAAACTTTTCTGTGTTTGGAAAGTATCACAAGAAGTAATTATAAAAGATGGCTTGGGGTATAATGTAGGTTTTAGAAAGTGCAAAATGAAACTCAAACAAAACAAAAATTATGAAGGGAAAATTCCAGGATTTCCTTACTCCAAATCTGTAAATTACTTTCCAAATATTCTGCACTCAAACTCTTCAATGTACACAAAGGAAAGACAGTGGCCTGCTTATCAAATCATTATAAAGCAATCTTATAAAACTGTGGTTTGCACGATTTTTAAAACAGCGAAGAACTTCTCGAAATTAAATCAGAGAAAGGTTGTTTGAATTTCTGGTTAAATCATGATAAACGAAGTAAGGATGACGCCAAAAAACTTTGCCCAAAACATTGTGATTTACACGGATAAATTTATAGATCAAGAGTATTACTTTTTATTATGACATCAGCATGAGTGCGTTCGCCACGTGCATACTAGTAACAGGACGCTAATTGCTTTTCTTGAGTTGTCTAGATAGACCCCTAGTTAGGCTAAACAGACAGAGTAAGGACTATCAACAATTTAACAAGCAACAAAGATAATCCCATCCTGGAAGCATCAAGCCCGGCCTACCAATATGTAGCCTGTGGCTGTTTTGCTGAGCAGCATGCAAGCTAAAACTGGTGGTAAGGTTGTCAAAGATAATGAGCGACAAATTTCCATGCGGATTCATCCTTATTTCCTGGGCTCCACAACAAAATTGCCAGCTACACAGGTTACATTTTAAGCCATTTTGGCATCATTATTTCTTACCCTGAGATGTTCCGGTCCTTTTTCTATGGGCTGAGTGTAAAAGTTTTTAGGTCCACGAGATCTGACAAAATTCAGAAAAGATAAATTGTGGTGAATAAGCACCAAAATATTTGAGTGGGCCAACACTCTGCCTGACCACTATTGAAATTTTGATGTCTAACTTGGTGTATGTTGTATCACATGCAACATTATTCTAAGTGTTCCATAGATTTTAGTGAGAAAACCTTACCAGCTTAACTCTGGCAGTATAATTTCTTGGTACATGTATTGTTAGTTATTCAGTTGCTTGGTGTGTTTCCAAAGTAATAAATATTACTATTCTTCAGCGGAAATTAAAATTACCGTACCAGAGAAGGTAGATTCGGGTCCTGTTACTCCAAAAAACATGGGAAACTTCTAAGGTATGTGTCCAAGCTCTAAACTGACCAAAGCTAGAGCGATTTGCACACGGCTATCGCTGGACACACCGTTGTATGAAAAGACAGATCCTTGTTTAACAGATTGACAGTGAGTGGTTGGAAATTAAATAAAGGGCAAAGTGCTTACAAGAGTTTGACAGAACAAACCCCACATATGGATGCCATGCATTAATCTGGTCTGCCCGTGAAAACAATAGACAAAAGTTTTTTCCAGTGCCAGCAAGTGGGTGTGTAGTGTCATCTTCCAGGCAACAACAGTTTTTGTGGAAAAACTCTCCACCAAGCAATCATTCCTGTCTAATTGCCAGCCAAATATTTATCTAAGAAACAATTTTCCCAGCCAGCATCATGCTGCCTGAGGAACAGGTATTTTTCGTATTGGCTCCACTGAGCACTCCTGCAATGAGGTCAACTGCAGTAGCTCAGAAACAACCAATACTTCAAATAGTTTCTAAAATGGTTTAAACTTATTTTTTTGGACTAGCTATGATTGTGGTCTGTGACTGATAATTTGTTCCAGTCTGTAGAGGTCTTGCACAATGTGCTGGTATTTTTGTGTTTTTTCTTTGGTGTATTACCAAGAAAAACTCCTTTGAAAAGGTAAAAATATAGGTGCTGGCTTTTCTTATAAGCAATGGCAAATGTATAGTGCATAGCTAGCAACACAAAAAAAGGCATGCAGGTAACAGTAAAAACTGTTAGGCATGGTGTTCAACTCGCACAGGATCCTCCTGAACATTGTCCAAATCACTAAACGACATAAAAATCCAAGGTTGAGAGTACATACAATATTATGACTACTGAAAATCAGTGAGAAAAACATTGTCTGGCTACAGAGATGTACACTCAAGAATGACTAATTTTAGTGCGCCTTTACACATTGTCGTAATCGTCAAAGCAGGTTCGCAGTGGCTGCAATTCAAAGCGCTTTTTCAAACTTTTTTTTAGTGTAATGCGCCTCTTCCTGTGTCAGCTCAGCCATAAACCATAAAGCAGGACAAACAGACTCGTCAACAACACTTTTTTAATTTTTTTATTTTTTGCACTTCTAAAGTGTATTTTAAAGTCATTACATGAGTAAAAGAATCTGTACCTAAACAGTCATTACAATGATCTTTTTCAATTTTGCTTCTGAAAAGTTCAATATCACATTTATTGTTATGCAATATATCCTAACGTTGCTAATTTTCTTTTTCACTTTTTCGCAAATGTTGGCGTCTCTTTCCTATACTAACTTTACATGCATCCCAATTTTGGGAAGTTTCGTCATGATTGTAGCACTGGCATGAAAAAGCTCTGTTCACCTCAGCGGAAATAAAAAGAGAACAATGGGTGAGTGCAACATTCAACAACCCAGGTAAAGAACTGACTTAGCTGTTTTATGATAGATGGAAACTGCATTGGAAATGTAGTGGGCCTGATTGTATTTTTAGCTGATGGCATGGACTTTCTGTTTATAAGTTTTGTTTTGTCAATTTAAAGTGCACCTAACCCCCAAAATTTTTTTTCTCTAAAACAATAAAGCTTATTTTGTGGAGTAATTAGCCGCAAAAATTTTTCGATTTGGTTAAATCCTTGAATTTCTGTGCCCCCTTGAAACCGAGTTTCATATGGTTCACGACCGAGCATAAGGAGTCTGGGGAGAGTAAAGCCGTGATGTCACTTCGAGAACGAACGCTTCGGCTGTCCCAGTCGGGCCTTTTACTCTGTGTGAGCATAGAAGTCTTTTTGCCGCACAAGTTTTTCGCTGGGGCTCCACAGTCGACAGATTTCTGTTTTTATCAACAATATCTTCTACTTCGTCGGATTCTGAAATGAGCTCTGACTCAGAAGACTCCGAAATTTTTTATTATATCGCTGAAGAGAATGACGCTTCGCACTTGTCAACAAAGCAAAGTGTATAGTTAAATGATGACAGCCGAGCTGATTTATATGCTGACAACTCTCTGGCCAACAAAGAATGGATAGACAAATGAGGTGGATGCTGACAAAGAACTCGAACGAGCTCTGATGGACAGACCCGAAGGCAATGATATGTAGAAGTCTAAGAGACTGTAGCGTGTGGTGCGTATATTTACTAAATTCGGGCATTCTTCGATCTCGCATTAACATACTTTCGTATAAATAAAAGTCAAGTCCGTTAACTTTCTCAAATTATTTTAAATTCATTCGTTCAACGTAGACCAAAATGATTATCCCATGACACAATGTTTGTGTTCTTTTCCTGCGAGTGTGGAAATTGTAGCGTCGCTTCCCTTCAAAACATCACTGACATCAGCGAATGTTGTTGTTGTTGTTATTATTATATTAACGTGAGTTAGAAAGATGTCAAGACTCAAAGAAGAGTGATCTTGTTCTTGAAGATATTGGTGCTGATGTTACCTTAAAGGGTGTTACTGAATATCCAGGAATTAAACCTGTATGGCTTCAGAAATGGAGTTTTAAGATTAGTAGTGGGCAAATACAAAACTATCTGTCGGCTGTGTCGACTGACTGCTGTTGTTTCTCAGATCAGATGCAACAACGGCTGCATGAATCGATGGACGGTTATTCCAAATTTGTCTCGCTTAAGTCACTGAGTCAGCAAAATCCCTTCCTCTCTCTGAAAATCCAGGCATCGAGCGAGATCATCTGGTTTGAAATACTGTATGGAACTGATCACCGAACTCTTAGACGGCTATCACTTTGCACGAATCGAGCCATCACTTTGTACGTTTCTTCTCTTCAGGACATCTCTCCATAAAACGGTATGGCATGAAGCGGAGTACCTCCTGTAAGTTTGTTGTGTTGCTGCATCACACTACAGCGCAGCTGGCTAGCATTTTTTTCGAACAACTTTTCCAGCCTTTCCCACAGAAACAAGTAATTATGCGAATCTCAGAATCATCGTGGTCTCGATTTGACGTCACATCCGGCCTTCGACCCATTCTCCGTTAAACTTGGTCGTGGACCAAAATGGCGGCAATTTCACGTACTTTGACGTGCCATAGAAAATCAAAGATTTAACCAAATCGAAAAATTTTTGCGGCTAATTACTCCACAAAATAAGCTTTATTGTTTTAGCGAAAAAAGTTTTTGGGGTTAGGTGCACTTTAACTTTGCAAAACACAATATAGGTGAAAGCACTTCTATACACAATGTAGAATCTAAAACCTTGATTAAATATATAAATTGTTTTATGAAGGTTATTGGGTGACAAAACAAAACAATATCCTGCAATGACAATTGTACAGCATTTGCAGTAATCACTTTTTTCGATAGCTTACTTATTATTGCAAACATCTGGCTTGGATCAAGGGTGGCGAACTCTTTCGTGGCATAGAGGGTAGATCAAAGCAGCATATCTTTGGAGAACAGCTTATCTAGAAAACGAAGAGTCAATGAAGAAGGCTCGGAAGCTGCTAAGGCGTGATTGTAGTCGTCACGCAATATACACACATTTGCCAACCCACCAACCGCAACGATAGCAGAGATTCCTGAAAGACAGAACACATAAAAAGAGTTATTAGAAAAATTGTCCCATCACCTTTTGAAGCGGATAAAGACCTGAAATCTTTCAGCAATATCTACTGATACTAAGATTTTCGCTCAATTCCCTAATTCAGTGAAAAGAAATTGGAATATGGAACATTATTTAAAAGGAGATTAAAACCTGGGACAAAAATTAACTCTAATAAGTGACATTTTTATAGTGTGCAAAAAAGATTGTTGAATTTGTTTTTCAATTGATAAACAGGTTGATCACAGAGTTCTTCAGTGACTTAATTCACTTGAGATGCATCATACTGATATTAGATGTCACATTTCCCATGCACCGAATTGAATTATTCAATTTCGCACATGTGAAATTTAATGTCCAAATAGCGAATACTGGCAAATACTCAAGATATCCTAAACAATCCCTCCCCCCTACCCTCTAGGCTAACTGCAACCTGGGGTAAACAGAGTGCTATTGAGACTAACTGGAGTACTTTTCACACTATTTGCCACTATTCACTATTTGTTATTTCCAGATGCCCAAAATTTAGTAAATGTCAATTTGAGCTGTTTTTTTTACCTGCCAAGTCAGAATTATTGAACAGTCCATCAAAGTCTGATACGGAAGTTTGCTGATACAGTAACGGTGTTGTGTATTCCAGAGACTGGGTCGGACCGCAAGATGGCAACAGTGTAGTGAAGTGCTGCACTGTTGGATGAGACTGGCTTTGACCACAAGATGGCACCGAGGTAGAGAACTGCTGCACTATTGTAAGAGGCTGAACTGGTTGTTGATGGCTTGACTGAAATTGCTGAGAGGTAGGTAGCATTGACCGTGTGGTCGCCATCGTGTTGAGGAGTTGGTTGAGTTTCGCCTCTTGCCAAGCAAAGGAACGCTCTGGTCTCTCTAAGATTTTTCACATTAAATGAAGTTCTGTGGCTATTTCACTTCGTGACTCGCTAAGGCATACCTAACAAAATAAAAAAAAATGTACTGTATTGTATGCATATGAAAACAATTTAATTACAGGTGACATTTTTGGGATCGAGAACCAGCCTTTTCTCATACGTACTAAAGTGCAACAGAAACATTTCTGTTGGCACGCGACCCATGCAAATTGTTTACAAACAGACATAATTACATATATTGCAAGTTCGATGTTTTCAGTGGCAGGTAGTTTGTAGTCTAAACAGAACGCAAGGATGTCGGAAACAACAACAAGGAAATTTATTCCAGATGAACGCAGTAACTCCACTCAAGACTTCACAACAAGTACACGCTAGGCTTGTCAGTTACACTTGAATAAACACTCCTCCGCTAAACTTTACACACAACCTTTGTCACTCTTGTATAAACACAGCCTCTGCCAGCTATCCACATAACCTCTCTGTTACACTTCCAAAAACACGACCTCCGTCAAGACTTTATACACAACCTGCGTCACACTTCAGCAAACACTAACTGACTCATGAGATAATTCTCTCTAAACACTCTTGGGAAAAACCTCAAACACTCCTGGGATAAAACCACATAAGAACTACACCGATTTGCTTATATACTTTACAGCATAAGATTCTAGAACTTTCAGGCTCGACTAAATAAAGCAACATTACTATGTAAAACTATTTACAGCAGCAGACATAAACGACTTAAATAAATGCTTAGTCACCGGGACAAGACTAATTAAATATGCACAGAAGTTCCAGACTAAATTAACTTATCCGTGAATGTTCCAAGTCACACAACAATTGTTCGTAACATAACCCCCTCTTGAGAAGAAATTTCTTAAATTTCTACTAACGGGAAAAATTAGATAAGTAGTACCAAGAGAGGAGGTAGTCCAATGTCTCTAAAGTTATTCCTGTACTCTGCCTAGATAGTCTGCTCCCACATTTTCAGATCCCTTGATAGCTTCAACTCTGAAATTGTAGCTCTGGAGAAACATAGCCCAGCGCATGAGACGTCCGTTGGCAAACTTTGCACTGTTCATATACTTCAGTGGCTCGTGATCGGTTTGCAGCACAAAGGGAACTCCGTATAAATACAGGTCAAACCTTTTGAATCTCCACACAATGGCTAAACACTTTTTCGATGGTTGAGTAATTACGCTCCACTTGACAGTTTCTTGCTTCCATAGCAAATGTGGAATAACTTGCCATCATGCTCCTGCATTAATGCAGCACCAATACCACTGTCGGAAGCGTCAGTTTGCAGAAAGTAGGTTTTCCCTGGATCCGGCAGTTGAAGGACAGGTTCCTTTGTCAAGAGGGCCTTGATATGTGATATGTGATAGGCTTTCTCTTGTGCCTCACCCCATTCCACTCTGTTAGGTTGGCCTTTGCACGTGAGGTCTGACAGCGGTGCTGCTAATGCTGCGAGGTTGGGGACAAAATCTCTGTAATATCCAGCCCAACCCATGAAAGATCTTATTTGCTTCTTGGTAGTTGGTCTTGGAGCATCTCTAATCTTTGTTACATTGTCTTCGTGAAGACCAATCAAACCTTACTCCAAGCGATGACCAAGAAAATCCACACTGTTGACTCCAAAGAGACATTTGGTAGGTCTTATGGTCATTCCAGCTGCTAATAATTGCCTAAACAACTCTGGAAGGGTCTTGATGTGCTCTTCCCATGTGCAGGTGTGGACCAAGATGTTGTCCCAGTAAAATTTGACGTTGTCCAGTCCATGCAATAGCTTCTTCGTCGCTCTCTTTAAGGTCGCTGCGGAGTTGATCATACCAAACGGCATCTTCAGGAATTCATATGATCTGTTAAAAGCAGTCTTTAGTATCTCCTCCTCGAGTATAGCAATTTGCCAGTAGCCCTTGCTCAAATCGATTCTTGTGAAATACTTGTCACCATTCAACTTCTGGAATAAATGCTCGGCAGTCGGCATAGGTTCAGGGTCAAACACAGTTAACTTGTTCAATTTACGGTAGTCCACGCATATAGGATTTGTGTTGTCTTTTTTCTTAACAACCACAACAGGCAAAGTGTAAGGCGAGCTTGATTCTCTTATGACTCTCATCTTCATCATGTCTGTAATATCCTTCTTCAGGGATTCTCTCAAGCAAAACAGTACTGGGTATGGTCTTGATCTAACTAGTTGGTCGGATGTAAGCTTGATATGATGCCGAGGCAAAGTTGTGCCTGGGGCTTCTATAAACAAGCTTTGAAACTCATTTGCAAGATCCATAAAACTCTGCTCTTTGCTCATGAGAAAGGTTATCTCCTATGGCCACATCATTGACTAACTCTTTAGCGACATAACCACCAATCTCCAGAAAATAAATACTATCCTATTTCACTTTCAACATGTCTGCTCTTACAACTGTTCACGTTCACTTCAGCAGCAGCTGCTCCAACGTGCACAGAATCCTCTCGCTCAAAATACGTTTTCAGTAGATTTGCATGGTATACTCTCTCTTTTCCTATGATTCTCACTTTATAATCATTTAGACCCACTACAGCACTAACCTCAAATGGACCTTTCCACTGCATTAGAAGCTTGTTATGGTCAGTTGGTAGCAGCACTAACACTTTATCTCCAGGTTCAAACTTCCTGACTTTAGTCTTTCGGTCGTTGTAATGCTTTCCTTTGAGCTGGCTTTCTGAAGCTCGGTGTGCACCAGCTTGAGGTATCTTCCAGTTTCTCACGTAGCTCAAACACATACTGATAGCTGTTCTTTACTTCAGGCTCCTCCAGCTCTTTTGTCCAGAGCTCTTTAAGAATAAACATCGGTCCTCTGACAGCTCTTCCATACAGCAACTCAAACGGCGGAAACCCAGTAGACTCCTGAGGAACTTCACAATATGCAAACAATAATGGGTTGATATAGCCATGCCACTGTCTTGGCTGCTCACTACACAATCTCTTTAGCACGCTCTTCATAGTTCCATTAAACTTTTCCGTCAGGCCATTACACATAGGATGATAAGGAGTCGTAGTGAGCTGTTTATGCTGAAAAGCCGCATCACCTCCTTCATACATCGGATACGAACTGCGTACCAAGGTCACTCTTGATCTCTTCAGGCACAAACGACTAAAGATATCCACCAATGCTTCTGCCACAGTCTCAGTATCAATGTTCTTGAGCGGGACAGCTTCAGGGAAACGGGTTGCAAAGTCGACCAATGTCAATATATATCTATGACCGTCTTCACTCGGGGGACCAATAGGTCCACCCAGGTTGATCGCTACTCTCTTAAACGGCTTGTGAATTAATGGCATCTTCTCTAGGGAAACCTTCGGTACTGAACCCTTGTTAACTGTCTTCTTGCATACATCACAGGACTTGGCAGTAGCAAGTCATGTCTCCTTAAATACCTGGCCAATAGAATGCGCTCTGAATCTTATCAGCAGTCTTCTTTATTCCCATGTGACCTCGCATGATCGGTCCGTGAGCTAGTTCCATTATTCGACTTCTCAGCTGCACAGGAACCATGACTTGCTTCTAATGCAGTGGAAAGGTCCATTTGAGGTTAGTGCTGTAGTGGGTCTAAATGATTATAAAGTGAGAATCATAGGAAAAGAGAGAGTATACCATGCAAATCTACTGAAAACGTATTTTGAGCGAGAGGATTCTGTGCACGTTGGAGCAGCTGCTGCTGAAGTGAACGTGAACAGTTGTAAGAGCAGACATGTTGAAAGTGAAATAGGATAGTATTTATTTTCTGGAGATTGGTGGTTATGTCGCTAAAGAGTTAGTCAATGATGTGGCCATAGGAGATAACCTTTCTCATGAGCAAAGAGCAGAGTTTATGGATCTTGCAAATGAGTTTCAAAGCTTGTTTATAGAAGCCCCAGGCACAACTTTGCCTCGGCATCATATCAAGCTTACATCCGACCAACTAGTTAGATCAAGACCATACCCAGTACTGTTTTGCTTGAGAGAATCCCTGAAGAAGGATATTACAGACATGATGAAGATGAGAGTCATAAGAGAATCAAGCTCGCCTTACACTTTGCCTGTTGTGGTTGTTAAGAAAAAAGACAACACAAATCCTATATGCGTGGACTACCGTAAATTGAACAAGTTAACTGTGTTTGACCCTGAACCTATGCCGACTGCCGAGCATTTATTCCAGAAGTTGAATGGTGACAAGTATTTCACAAGAATCGATTTGAGCAAGGGCTACTGGCAAATTGCTATACTCGAGGAGGAGATACTAAAGACTGCTTTTAACAGATCATATGAATTCCTGAAGATGCCGTTTGGTATGATCAACTCCGCAGCGACCTTAAAGAGAGCGACGAAGAAGCTATTGCATGGACTGGACAACGTCAAATTTTACTGGGACAACATCTTGGTCCACACCTGCACATGGGAAGAGCACATCAAGACCCTTCCAGAGTTGTTTAGGCAATTATTAGCAGCTGGAATGACCATAAGACCTACCAAATGTCTCTTTGGAGTCAACAGTGTGGATTTTCTTGGTCATCGCTTGGAGTAAGGTTTGATTGGTCTTCACGAAGACAATGTAACAAAGATTAGAGATGCTCCAAGACCAACTACCAAGAAGCAAATAAGATCTTTCATGGGTTGGGCTGGATATTACAGAGATTTTGTCCCCAACCTCGCAGCATTAGCAGCACCGCTGTCAGACCTCACGTGCAAAGGCCAACCTAACAGAGTGGAATGGGGTGAGGCACAAGAGAAAGCCTATCACATATCACATATCAAGGCCCTCTTGACAAAGGAACCTGTCCTTCAACTGCCGGATCCAGGGAAAACCTACTTTCTGCAAACTGACGCTTCCGACAGTGGTATTGGTGCTGCATTAATGCAGGAGCATGATGGCAAGTTATTCCACATTTGCTATGGAAGCAAGAAAACTGTCAAGTGGAGCGTAATTACTCAACCATCGAAAAAGTGTTTAGCCATTGTGTGGAGATTCAAAAGGTTTGACCTGTATTTATACGGAGTTCCCTTTGTGCTGCAAACCGATCACGAGCCACTGAAGTATATGAACAGTGCAAAGTTTGCCAACGGACGTCTCATGCGCTGGGCTATGTTTCTCCAGAGCTACAATTTCAGAGTTGAAGCTATCAAGGGATCTGAAAATGTGGGAGCAGACTATCTAGGCAGAGTACAGGAATAACTTTAGAGACATTGGACTACCTCCTCTCTTGGTACTACTTATCTAATTTTTCCCGTTAGTAGAAATTTAAGAAATTTCTTCTCAAGAGGGGGTTATGTTACGAACAATTGTTGTGTGACTTGGAACATTCACGGATAAGTTAATTTAGTCTGGAACTTCTGTGCATATTTAATTAGTCTTGTCCCGGTGACTAAGCAATTTATTTAAGTCGTTTATGTCTGCTGCTGTAAATAGTTTTACATAGTAATGTTGCTTTATTTAGTCGAGCCTGAAAGTTCTAGAATCTTATGCTGTAAAGTATATAAGCAAATCGGTGTAGTTCTTATGTGGTTTTATCCCAGGAGTGTTTGAGGTTTTTCCCAAGAGTGTTTAGAGAGAATTATCTCATGAGTCAGTAGTGTTTGCTGAAGTGTGACGCAGGTTGTGTATAAAGTCTTGACGGAGGTCGTGTTTTTGGAAGTGTAACAGAGAGGTTATGTGGATAGCTGGCAGAGGCTGTGTTTATACAAGAGTGACAAAGGTTGTGTGTAAAGTTTAGCGGAGGAGTGTTTATTCAAGTGTAACTGACAAGCCTAGCGTGTACTTGTTGTGAAGTCTTGAGTGGAGTTACTGCGTTCATCTGGAATAAATTTCCTTGTTGTTGTTTCCGACATCCTTGCGTTCTGTTTAGACTACAAACTACCTGCCACTGAAAACATCGAACTTGCAATATATGTAATTATGTCTGTTTGTAAACAATTTGCATGGGTCGCGTGCCAACAGAAATGTTTCTGTTGCACTTTAGTACGTATGAGAAAAGGCTGGTTCTCGATCCCAAAAATGTCACCTGTAATTAAATTGTTTTCATATGCATACAATACAGTACATTTTTTTTTATTTTGTTAGGTATGCCTTAGCGAGTCACGAAGTGAAATAGCCACAGAACTTCATTTAATGTGAAAAATCTTAGAGAGACCAGAGCGTTCCTTTGCTTGGCAAGAGGCGAAACTCAACCAACTCCTCAACACGATGGCGACCACACGGTCAATGCTACCTACCTCTCAGCAATTTCAGTCAAGCCATCAACAACCAGTTCAGCCTCTTACAATAGTGCAGCAGTTCTCTACCTCGGTGCCATCTTGTGGTCAAAGCCAGTCTCATCCAACAGTGCAGCACTTCACTACACTGTTGCCATCTTGCGGTCCGACCCAGTCTCTGGAATACACAACACCGTTACTGTATCAGCAAACTTCCGTATCAGACTTTGATGGACTGTTCAATAATTCTGACTTGGCAGGTAAAAAAAAACAGCTCAAATTGACATTTACTAAATTTTGGGCATCTGGAAATAACAAATAGTGAATAGTGGCAAATAGTGTGAAAAGTACTCCAGTTAGTCTCAATAGCACTCTGTTTACCCCAGGTTGCAGTTAGCCTAGAGGGTAGGGGGGAGGGATTGTTTAGGATATCTTGAGTATTTGCCAGTATTCGCTATTTGGACATTAAATTTCACATGTGCGAAATTGAATAATTCAATTCGGTGCATGGGAAATGTGACATCTAATATCAGTATGATGCATCTCAAGTGAATTAAGTCACTGAAGAACTCTGTGATCAACCTGTTTATCAATTGAAAAACAAATTCAACAATCTTTTTTGCACACTATAAAAATGTCACTTATTAGAGTTAATTTTTGTCCCAGGTTTTAATCTCCTTTTAAATAATGTTCCATATTCCAATTTCTTTTCACTGAATTAGGGAATTGAGCGAAAATCTTAGTATCAGTAGATATTGCTGAAAGATTTCAGGTCTTTATCCGCTTCAAAAGGTGATGGGACAATTTTTCTAATAACTCTTTTTATGTGTTCTGTCTTTCAGGAATCTCTGCTATCGTTGCGGTTGGTGGGTTGGCAAATGTGTGTATATTGCGTGACGACTACAATCACGCCTTAGCAGCTTCCGAGCCTTCTTCATTGACTCTTCGTTTTCTAGATAAGCTGTTCTCCAAAGATATGCTGCTTTGATCTACCCTCTATGCCACGAAAGAGTTCGCCACCCTTGATCCAAGCCAGATGTTTGCAATAATAAGTAAGCTATCGAAAAAAGTGATTACTGCAAATGCTGTACAATTGTCATTGCAGGATATTGTTTTGTTTTGTCACCCAATAACCTTCATAAAACAATTTATATATTTAATCAAGGTTTTAGATTCTACATTGTGTATAGAAGTGCTTTCACCTATATTGTGTTTTGCAAAGTTAAAGTGCACCTAACCCCAAAAACTTTTTTCGCTAAAACAATAAAGCTTATTTTGTGGAGTAATTAGCCGCAAAAATTTTTCGATTTGGTTAAATCTTTGATTTTCTATGGCACGTCAAAGTACGTGAAATTGCCGCCATTTTGGTCCACGACCAAGTTTAACGGAGAATGGGTCGAAGGCCGGATGTGACGTCAAATCGAGACCACGATGATTCTGAGATTCGCATAATTACTTGTTTCTGTGGGAAAGGCTGGAAAAGTTGTTCGAAAAAAATGCTAGCCAGCTGCGCTGTAGTGTGATGCAGCAACACAACAAACTTACAGGAGGTACTCCGCTTCATGCCATACCGTTTTATGGAGAGATGTCCTGAAGAGAAGAAACGTACAAAGTGATGGCTCGATTCGTGCAAAGTGATAGCCGTCTAAGAGTTCGGTGATCAGTTCCATACAGTATTTCAAACCAGATGATCTCGCTCGATGCCTGGATTTTCAGAGAGAGGAAGGGATTTTGCTGACTCAGTGACTTAAGCGAGACAAATTTGGAATAACCGTCCATCGATTCATGCAGCCGTTGTTGCATCTGATCTGAGAAACAACAGCAGTCAGTCGACACAGCCGACAGATAGTTTTGTATTTGCCCACTACTAATCTTAAAACTCCATTTCTGAAGCCATACAGGTTTAATTCCTGGATATTCAGTAACACCCTTTAAGGTAACATCAGCACCAATATCTTCAAGAACAAGATCACTCTTCTTTGAGTCTTGACATCTTTCTAACTCACGTTAATATAATAATAACAACAACAACAACATTCGCTGATGTCAGTGATGTTTTGAAGGGAAGCGACGCTACAATTTCCACACTCGCAGGAAAAGAACACAAACATTGTGTCATGGGATAATCATTTTGGTCTACGTTGAACGAATGAATTTAAAATAATTTGAGAAAGTTAACGGACTTGACTTTTATTTATACGAAAGTATGTTAATGCGAGATCGAAGAATGCCCGAATTTAGTAAATATACGCACCACACGCTACAGTCTCTTAGACTTCTACATATCATTGCCTTCGGGTCTGTCCATCAGAGCTCGTTCGAGTTCTTTGTCAGCATCCACCTCATTTGTCTATCCATTCTTTGTTGGCCAGAGAGTTGTCAGCATATAAATCAGCTCGGCTGTCATCATTTAACTATACACTTTGCTTTGTTGACAAGTGCGAAGCGTCATTCTCTTCAGCGATATAATAAAAAATTTCGGAGTCTTCTGAGTCAGAGCTCATTTCAGAATCCGACGAAGTAGAAGATATTGTTGATAAAAACAGAAATCTGTCGACTGTGGAGCCCCAGCGAAAAACTTGTGCGGCAAAAAGACTTCTATGCTCACACAGAGTAAAAGGCCCGACTGGGACAGCCGAAGCGTTCGTTCTCGAAGTGACATCACGGCTTTACTCTCCCCAGACTCCTTATGCTCGGTCGTGAACCATATGAAACTCGGTTTCAAGGGGGCACAGAAATTCAAGGATTTAACCAAATCGAAAAATTTTTGCGGCTAATTACTCCACAAAATAAGCTTTATTGTTTTAGAGAAAAAAAATTTTGGGGGTTAGGTGCACTTTAAATTGACAAAACAAAACTTATAAACAGAAAGTCCATGCCATCAGCTAAAAATACAATCAGGCCCACTACATTTCCAATGCAGTTTCCATCTATCATAAAACAGCTAAGTCAGTTCTTTACCTGGGTTGTTGAATGTTGCACTCACCCATTGTTCTCTTTTTATTTCCGCTGAGGTGAACAGAGCTTTTTCATGCCAGTGCTACAATCATGACGAAACTTCCCAAAATTGGGATGCATGTAAAGTTAGTATAGGAAAGAGACGCCAACATTTGCGAAAAAGTGAAAAAGAAAATTAGCAACGTTAGGATATATTGCATAACAATAAATGTGATATTGAACTTTTCAGAAGCAAAATTGAAAAAGATCATTGTAATGACTGTTTAGGTACAGATTCTTTTACTCATGTAATGACTTTAAAATACACTTTAGAAGTGCAAAAAATAAAAAAATTAAAAAAGTGTTGTTGACGAGTCTGTTTGTCCTGCTTTATGGTTTATGGCTGAGCTGACACAGGAAGAGGCGCATTACACTAAAAAAAAGTTTGAAAAAGCGCTTTGAATTGCAGCCACTGCGAACCTGCTTTGACGATTACGACAATGTGTAAAGGCGCACTAAAATTAGTCATTCTTGAGTGTACATCTCTGTAGCCAGACAATGTTTTTCTCACTGATTTTCAGTAGTCATAATATTGTATGTACTCTCAACCTTGGATTTTTATGTCGTTTAGTGATTTGGACAATGTTCAGGAGGATCCTGTGCGAGTTGAACACCATGCCTAACAGTTTTTACTGTTACCTGCATGCCTTTTTTTGTGTTGCTAGCTATGCACTATACATTTGCCATTGCTTATAAGAAAAGCCAGCACCTATATTTTTACCTTTTCAAAGGAGTTTTTCTTGGTAATACACCAAAGAAAAAACACAAAAATACCAGCACATTGTGCAAGACCTCTACAGACTGGAACAAATTATCAGTCACAGACCACAATCATAGCTAGTCCAAAAAAATAAGTTTAAACCATTTTAGAAACTATTTGAAGTATTGGTTGTTTCTGAGCTACTGCAGTTGACCTCATTGCAGGAGTGCTCAGTGGAGCCAATACGAAAAATACCTGTTCCTCAGGCAGCATGATGCTGGCTGGGAAAATTGTTTCTTAGATAAATATTTGGCTGGCAATTAGACAGGAATGATTGCTTGGTGGAGAGTTTTTCCACAAAAACTGTTGTTGCCTGGAAGATGACACTACACACCCACTTGCTGGCACTGGAAAAAACTTTTGTCTATTGTTTTCACGGGCAGACCAGATTAATGCATGGCATCCATATGTGGGGTTTGTTCTGTCAAACTCTTGTAAGCACTTTGCCCTTTATTTAATTTCCAACCACTCACTGTCAATCTGTTAAACAAGGATCTGTCTTTTCATACAACGGTGTGTCCAGCGATAGCCGTGTGCAAATCGCTCTAGCTTTGGTCAGTTTAGAGCTTGGACACATACCTTAGAAGTTTCCCATGTTTTTTGGAGTAACAGGACCCGAATCTACCTTCTCTGGTACGGTAATTTTAATTTCCGCTGAAGAATAGTAATATTTATTACTTTGGAAACACACCAAGCAACTGAATAACTAACAATACATGTACCAAGAAATTATACTGCCAGAGTTAAGCTGGTAAGGTTTTCTCACTAAAATCTATGGAACACTTAGAATAATGTTGCATGTGATACAACATACACCAAGTTAGACATCAAAATTTCAATAGTGGTCAGGCAGAGTGTTGGCCCACTCAAATATTTTGGTGCTTATTCACCACAATTTATCTTTTCTGAATTTTGTCAGATCTCGTGGACCTAAAAACTTTTACACTCAGCCCATAGAAAAAGGACCGGAACATCTCAGGGTAAGAAATAATGATGCCAAAATGGCTTAAAATGTAACCTGTGTAGCTGGCAATTTTGTTGTGGAGCCCAGGAAATAAGGATGAATCCGCATGGAAATTTGTCGCTCATTATCTTTGACAACCTTACCACCAGTTTTAGCTTGCATGCTGCTCAGCAAAACAGCCACAGGCTACATATTGGTAGGCCGGGCTTGATGCTTCCAGGATGGGATTATCTTTGTTGCTTGTTAAATTGTTGATAGTCCTTACTCTGTCTGTTTAGCCTAACTAGGGGTCTATCTAGACAACTCAAGAAAAGCAATTAGCGTCCTGTTACTAGTATGCACGTGGCGAACGCACTCATGCTGATGTCATAATAAAAAGTAATACTCTTGATCTATAAATTTATCCGTGTAAATCACAATGTTTTGGGCAAAGTTTTTTGGCGTCATCCTTACTTCGTTTATCATGATTTAACCAGAAATTCAAACAACCTTTCTCTGATTTAATTTCGAGAAGTTCTTCGCTGTTTTAAAAATCGTGCAAACCACAGTTTTATAAGATTGCTTTATAATGATTTGATAAGCAGGCCACTGTCTTTCCTTTGTGTACATTGAAGAGTTTGAGTGCAGAATATTTGGAAAGTAATTTACAGATTTGGAGTAAGGAAATCCTGGAATTTTCCCTTCATAATTTTTGTTTTGTTTGAGTTTCATTTTGCACTTTCTAAAACCTACATTATACCCCAAGCCATCTTTTATAATTACTTCTTGTGATACTTTCCAAACACAGAAAAGTTTTTGGGATTTTGCAGTGAACTTTTCCTTATCATATCATAGGAGGAAATGAGAGGGCAAGTATTTTACAGAATTATCTCTGCGTGAGAATATAGAAGTCCATCAAACCGTTTTGAAAAAGGGTAGCACTGATTCAATACTCTTGGCTAGATGTAGTCAGGAGGTCCGGAAATATAGCAGAATACAGTAAAATGCTTGTTCGTGACACAAGCTCTTTTCCAAAGGGAAAAAAAACATGGGATTTTGTTGCTTTTACAACCGGAAATTCACACAATACTACCGAGCTTACCGCTTGCAAGATTGTAGTCTTGAAAAAAGTATTGCAGCCAATTGTGTTGCATACATTTTCACAAATATGGATAAACAAGGTTGACTGCAACTGCTAGAAGTGAAAATTACCGAGAACACATTCCTGCTGTTGGCATGTGTTTCTACAAGCCTGTTAGAGAACTTTTACCTGGGGAAAGCTACTGGTTATGCCAAAACCCTCAAAATCCACGAGATTTTTCCTGCATAGAAATCAAAGATGGAACACGCGTTAGAGCTACCTCGAGCAGAGACGTGGCACAGCTACTTTCCCCGTACTTAAACCACTGAAGAGCCGACCAGGTGGGTATCCTTTTTCCTTTACTCATGACATTTTTAGATGTTTTAGCACCAAGCGAACGATTCCAGTTGTAACATTCCTTTTCTTTCTATTCTTACGCTTGGTCCTAGAAGATGTGCTGTGGAGTCGCAGAGACTCGGGAAGACCAGAGAGGTCACACAGGGTGACCATCTCAATTCGCCTAAGTTCTACAAAACTGCACCTTATACGAGAAGCTTTTAAATTGTATGATTTGACAGTGGTCCAGGAATAGAAGGACAGTTTTTATTGTTTTAAGTTGTCAGAAATATTTAAGACGAATTTGGGATTAAAGTTCTTAAAAATAAGCAGTTGTTACTATCCAACAGCACTAGTTTATCATTATAGTAAATTTAGCACCCAGAGAAAGTGTGGTTTTCTGCAATGTTTTAATTATTTCTGATTGTGTTCATCTTCAGAACTGTTAATAGTTCCTCGATGCTGCCAATTTTTCCTGCTTATTGCCCTCTTGATGCAGGTTTAATAGAGTTTTTTTATCCATTTACTTTTTTCATACAACAGTCTTGTGGTAGGGTTTGCAGTAAGGGTGACCAAAGAGAACTTCAACAGGTGGTTTTTGTTACCTATTATTGTCAGTAACACGAATATGTGAATTGATTTGCTAAATACAAATTCTGTGATCAGTCTGCAGAAATTTGTTAACCGTACTTAAAACCCGGTGTACAAAAATCATTTCCACAAATGTTTCAAGGTAAAGTCAGCACTGTCCATGCATGAACACACACTTTTGTTTGGCTTTTTTTTGCACGTAGCGGCTGGCCAGAAAGGTTTTGAGTTACCAGAAGTTTGGGGAATTATTGGATTTTAAAAACAAATGTGTTAAGTAGCATTGTCTTGTATAGCTATCACATTTTTATTTCATAGGAAAACCACCTTTCGGAGGAAAATAATGGAGGGCCTGCTAATTGATTGCCAGAAACCAACCCTAAAGAAATAAGTCCATTCTTTCATTGCCAACCTGTTCTCCCCAGGAATAACTTTATTGAACAAAACCAAGTTGTATCTAATTTTCCACCATGTACCATTGATGATGACTGTACCGTCGAAAACATTTTGATTTGAAATTTTTGTAACTTGTATTAGCCCTCCTTTTAATCACAGTACCGTTTGTTTTCCCATTTCACCTAATCCAGGAAAACCACCTAATGATAAGAAATTAACGCTCCAAATAAATTACGCCGGCGTAGCAGGCATTTTCAAAACAGTACGCAAAGGGAATGAAACTGCGATCAAGTGCGAATAATATAATTTAAACTGGGAGCGAGTGCGAATAAAGCTTACATTCGAACCCAGACATTTTACCAAACGACCCTTAAACATACTGCAGACTCCTCCACACCAACTGTCACATGAGAACAAATGATTATTAAAGGTCCGTAAATCGTTTTTGACAAGCGCCCATCATGAGCTTGAAAGAGTCAGCTAGCAAAAGCAAATAGTGATTGTAAATACATTTCCTTTTACAAAGACTTCGAACACATGGAGATAGTAGATACTTAAGCACGATTAACTTGATGCAAGAAATCTACACCTTAGTACAAATATAAAGCTTTCTTGAGCTAAAGCGAAGCCAGTCTTTGAAGAAAATAAGAAAGCCAAAAATATTGTGATAAGAAAAAACATACAGCCGGGTGGCACAACAGATGAGCACAACAAATGTTCACGAGCCACGAGTATTTGACAAATAGATTGCAAGGACATCTGTCCACCAAGTAAACAAGACGCTATAATGGATGCTCCCTGATAGCTTCTTCTCGTTTTAGATCGATGTGTTTGCCATTTTGCGAAAGATCTTTCAACATTTCCTGGTCAGAAATTTCCAACGCTTCCTTAGAATTTGATCTTGTCATGTTCCAGATGTTGGATTATGCTATAACAATAAAAATTTATCCAGGTATTTCCATTACATTATACCTTTGTTTAGCCACCTAAAAAAACACAAAAATTTGAAACTGCTGCCAGAAAGTAAACCTTTTTGACAGAAATGGATGGTCGCACTAGTGGGAGATTAGTGTATGCTGGTATTCCATGCCATCGCATAAAAACCTTGAAAACCTTGAAATTGAGCGGAATTATAATAATAGCCTAGTCCGTTCATGATGAAAGACCACAAACTTCCCATGCATATCATTTTCACATTATGCTAACAAGCGTTGACAGTTACTGCTGTGATTCCCACTGACTTTTAGAAAATATTTCTGGCCACCCAAGCCCTACAGCATCTTTTGCTGATTCGCAAAGTTTTTCCCAAAGTGAAAAAACCTGGTGTTGCACGTAGCAAAGGCCTGTGTTGATTTCCACCGCAAAATAAACAAATTCTGGCAAAGTGCGACCCTTTAAAAGAAAGCCAAAAAAGTACACCAAAATGGCGCACAACATTACTTACTTTGCAGCCTAAATTTCATGTCTTAGAGACATTGCTTGGAAAATAAAAGCAGCTGTTGATATACATACAGTAGACTCGATGTTCCTGTTCTCATGTAACATTGTTTTTCTTTCTGCTAATCACATCAATTTCCCTCATTAAAGTATTTTATTAGCTCTGTCGCATGAATTTCCTCCATTGGGAAGTAATTTTCCCTTCAATTCTCATTTATCTTAGTCGCATTGATTTAAAATACCTTCACGAGCATTAATTTCCTATAATGAGATTAACATTAGAGCAAAGTTTCAGATCTGCTAGTATGTTTAGCCTGCGAACAATGACGACAAATGAAACGAGTGAAATTCCCTGTCCTGTCCCGATTGCTTCATTCTCTGAATTCTTCTGTTTGCGCTTGCCAATTATCTTGTCCCCACCGGGAGCCTGTTCTTAGGTTGGCCAGATTCATTTGTTTACATTACAACTTCAACACAGACAAAGTGTGTAATTCATTAAGAATTCAAGTTTTAGTCGACACATGTGTAATGAGGCACTTGAATTACCGAAGGACACTGGACACCACTTTGTATCCTACTGACAGAATGCAGAGTCATCAAACAAGTTGTCGGACTTTGTTGATAGCAAACCTGTTTTGATTGCACGAGCTGAATGTACGGTTGACCGAAAACGCAATGGTGCTTCCACAAACAGTTGGCTTCAAAGCTGAAGCAGTTGACGAAGAAGGAATTCGATGTCCTTGCACTGTCGAAGATGTAAGCAATGATTCCATGATCGTTTTGTTTGACAGCTGGAATGCGGAGTGGAATCGCCACATATGTGATCCACGTGAGATCAGAAATCAAATGGTACCAGGTTGCAAAAAGAAAGAGAAAAGGCGATCAACATTAATTCGCAGGGAAAGTGGCAAGTCATTTGTTAAAGCAATATCTAGTTCCAGCCCGTTGTTAGCTTACGGTTTATTAAAATGATTTCAGTTCATTGTTTACATTCAAGTTCGTTTGGCGGATCATGTGTACTTAAGGCATCTGTCAACTGAGTATTGGTCGATACCGTCGATATATCGACCAACACTCGGTCGATATGATGGCTGACACTCGGCCAAGTGTCGGTCGACACGTTCTTGGAGTTGGTAGACCCTCGGTCGACAACATCGGTCGATATGTCAGTCCACACTCAACCGACACCTTGGCCAATATGTTTCAATCGACAGTCGCTGGTGTATCAGTTGACTGTCGGTGATGTATCGGTCGCCTGTCAGTGGTATCGGAGTATTGTTAACTGTTGTTTTGCTGAAATAGCAGCTGTCTCCTTACCAACAGGTGATGCGAAAGAAGAGGCTATTGCCTAACAAATCAATGCTAAAAAGCAATCGCAGTTGACAGCTGAAGTGGCAACTGTTAAACACCTACCGTAAACTTGCGAAAGAAAAGATCCCCCCCCCCCCCCGAAAGTATCGCCAAAAAATTGTGGCCGCAATAAATTACAAAATTAGCAACCCAAAATAGCAGGCCCTCCGAAAGTAGTGAGCCTATCCTCAACACAGCCCACCCAACCAAAGATAGAGACCCAGGTTCCTGATAAGCATAGTTGTTTCCCAATGGATCAATATTCAGGCTGATGAATACGTAATGATAATTAACAAATTCCAGGAAGCCTAAGCTGTGTAGTAACACTGTGATAAAGCACGACGTGCATTTTGAGAACAGGGAAAAAAAATGTGAATAAAAAAAATGAGTGGCAGGTGGGTGTTCACCACATTTCTCTAGACCTTTTTCTGTGTTTTGTACTCTTAAAAAATGCACTCTGCAAACGATGGAAAGGTAATGCTTATAGCCAAGAAGAATTGTGAAATATCCAAGTTCTAGAACTGAAAAAACCCATCCATGTGGCAGGACAGAGAGGCACAGTCATACACAACTCTTTAGATCATTTTTTGCTCCCTAAAATAACGAAACCTCTGTAAGCACGCAAGCCCCAAATGCTGCTACTTCTGAACAGTAACAAGGGTTGATATAAAAAGCAATGAACGAGTTATAAAAACATAGGCTGGAAAAAAAGACATGAATGTTGCGGAGAAGTTAAAGGCCAAGAAAGGCACAAACCGCCACTGAAAAACACCGCTTACTTAAGTAGAAAAAGATTAGAACATGGCTTAGCGGAGAGCTGAGCAAATGAGCGTAGTGTTGGCCGAGTGTCGGTAAGGTCCATCGGCCCCAAAGTCGGCATCCAAAGTGGCGGTGAAGAATCGGCCGGGTGGTCAGCCAACATGCGGTGATCGGTTTGATGTCAGTGGATATGCCAGACTGAGTCTTGGCGCGACATATCTGACTGAGTATCGGTCGATATATCCGGCCGACTTTCGGTTTCGCCATATTGGCCGAGAAGTATTCGACCGATACTCGGTCGATAACTCAGGTCGGGACAGATGGCTTCAGGGTTAAACCCCCCCCCAAAAAAAAAAACCCACAACGATCCCCTTTCGGCCCTACAAGGACGCCATGGAATCGTGTTTGATTAAAATCAAAAGGGAAAACGGTCAGGAGATATTGAAATAAAAAAGACCAGTAAATAAACAACCCCTTACTTAGTACATTAAATCATCTTTAGTGAAGAATGTCTTCGCTTTGAGAAGACACAAAATCACAAAACCTTAATGTAAACAAAAAGCTCAAACTACGGTTTGCTCAATTGTCAAGACAACGTAAATTTGCATAACCTTTCATGAATAACATCTTTGGGGAGCAGGGATGGCGTAGTGGTGAGAGCGCTTGCCTCCCACCAAGTGTGTCCGGGTTCGATTTTCGGACCGGCTCATATGTGGGGTTGAGTTTGTTGTTGGTTGTCTGCTCTGCTCTGCTCCGAGAGGTTTTTCTCCGGGTACTCTGGTTTTCCCCTCTCCTTAAAAACCCAACATTTCTAAATTCCAATTCGATCCTGGAATGCACTGACATTTCTGAATGAGTTCTTGTAAACTCCTTGGTGGCTACCGTGGGTAAACACAATTACATTTCCATTTCCAAGTTTAGCTGTGAATGTTCAAAGATTACAAACCATGTTCTAAACTGCATCTGCTTTCTCCTTGGAAAGAGAAGACGTATACTTAGTTGTATAGAGAAGCAAGATAAAGCTTTCAACCACCATCAAAAAACCAACCAGCTGTCCAATCAACAAATGATTTCTGGACCAAGAATTTGCCACGAGTTTAAGCTTCATTTATGCGTCATGCATCGTGAACGACATTCCTGTCAAAATGGCCAGCGGCCAAACAAGCTGAATCAGGATATTCGACTTTACGAAAAGTATCACCAGTTCACTTCGGAATTACTTGGAGCTATCCTATTTTTCCAAACTGCATCCAGGATAGGTTTTACCGTTTGCCAGCCTGCCCATGGAACGTGAATGTATAAAACCACGTCACCTGCGTTACTAGGTAACCGCGCTCATACATATGTTACGAACCACCACTCAAGTGGCGTTCACATTGAATTAACCCACTTGGTCTGTGTTGAAGTCATGCATGTTGATGCTGCAGAGGATTGGATGTTAAGGCCAATGACTCTGGGTTTCAAGAATGGGCAACCAAAAGGGAGGGCCTGGTTACAAGTAGTCCCCATTGCAGCTGCTCTTTAGGCTGTCACCACAACGTGACATCCCCAACAAAGGCTGCGAAAAGAGACTAGCCTTAACAAGTCATCGAATAATTTCGTTCCCCATGTTAGCCAGTTGATGTAGCTTATGTGTGTGTGATTGGTTAAAACTGACAGGTTGAAGCGTTCAGCTGCCGACAGGTGGGCCAGGAAGGCAAGATTCCTATGAGGAACTACTACAGAGACTATTCTTGCAAGGGAAAGGGTCTTTTATTGCCAGAAGGCAGGGTGCCCCAATGTACTGCCCACTGATAATATTCTCGATTTCAGTATTCCTTCAGAACCATTACTGTTTCGCCCAAAAAAATGTTTAAAAATAGGCCTCACTTAAGTTCGTTTTGTTAGGTGCATTTAGGATTTTGTGACTTTTGCTGTTCATAAGTTTTGGTGACTCGGTGGTCAAACCTATCCCCGTGATTGGTTGACTGGAAGGTGTTGGGAGTTACTCGCCAGTGTTGAGAGGTTTAACGGACTTATACAAAGGTTAAAAAAATGGGAAAGTGATGGGCGCAAAGGTGGACTTATTCCTAATTGGTTTATATATTTTTTTTACTTCCCTTAAGCTTTAACCTTAAATCAACCTAGTCAAATTAACCTGGAATGCAAAGCTGGAGGCTATTTCTGATTGAAGGAGTATATTGGAGGTTGAGTGAGAAGAAAACCAAAAACATTTGTTGCATGGTCGCTCATAGAGAATAAAAAGAAAATGAAAACTTGACCAAAGCTAATGCTGATGAACTTGGATACCATTTTCAATTTTTTTTGCAATCTTTTTTTCTTCATTACCGGTTTTGGCCTTGAATCGATGTACAATTAACCCAGTGGGATCGTTAAGCTAGATTCATATTCGTATTGAGGGAACTACATTTGGCATAAGGTAAGGGAAAAATATTCTAAACATTTTATTGCATGGTCCGCATTACGAAATAAAAAAAAATGGGAAGTGATTCACGCATAGGTCGCCATTTCTCGATTATAATATTTTAAACTACAAGTACAGGTTTATCCTGTAAATCACCCAGGATCATGTGTGACTTAAGGCCATGTGTTGACCAAGTATCTCAGTGGGATACTCTTGGTGAGGCTCGGCCGTATATAACGACCGAATACTCGTTGTCGATATGTTGGCTGAGACTCAGTCGAGAGTCGGTTGACCATGTTGTTTTGAGGTAAATAGACTGTCGGTTAGGCACTATCCGTCGATATGGCGGTCGGCCTCTCGGCGATATGTTGCCCGATCGGACAGTCGCTAGTGTAATCAGTCGACTGTCGGTGATGTTTCGGTTGATTATTGGTGGCATCGGAGTATTGTTAACTGACGTTTTGCGTAGAAATAGCAAACCGATCACCTCACCTAACACAAAAAACGCAAAAGAAGAGTCTATCGCCTATGGTGATAGAAGTGGAGGATGTCAGCTCAAACATGCCAGAATTGTGAGTCCGGGGACACCGCGGCCTCCTAAAAAGAATACAAGTCTACAACAAGTTTTATTGCGTCTCCCTAATCAAGGCCGTGATTGACTGCAAACTAGCTCCAAAATTGACTTTACAACACCATCTAGACACCAAATACATTCAAGAAAAATCAATCATGTGCAGATGACATTTTAAAAGCCTAATTTAGCTCAGGAATAAACGTTCACATCTTGTCCTCTAACTCGGCCTGTAATCCTCCATAGCGCCATGTCCGAGTAATATTTCCTACCATGGATTCCATTATGTCCCTGCAGACACGGAGAGAAGGATATAGGATGAGTTCTTTCCCTTCTTGATTGGTTTTTCTTTGCTTTTATTCTTGGCGAGGAATACTGGTGATAACGCTAGGCAACTTTCATTGCAAAGGCTTAAGAATGAACTCAAAAGAAATGAACCAAAGAATGAATAAATTGAGGAAATCGACTGAACCAAGGTAACTAAACAAACAAACGCTGGAAAAGCAATCAGAGTTGAGAGCTGCAGGGAAAGCAAACCGTGTAAACACCTACCATAAACTTGCAAAGAAAAGACCCCTCCCCCGAGCCGGAAAACGGCGTCAAAAAATGTGTGGCCGCATAAGTAAATCCTGAAAAAGTCGCGCCCCCTGCAAGTAGCAGGGCGAGGCCCTCTCGAAAGTAGTGAACCTACCCTCAACAAGCCCACCCCAACCAAAGATAGAGACCCAGGTTCTATAGCATATTTATTTCCCAATGATCAATATTCAGGTGAATTACATATGATGATTAAAAAATAAAGAAGCCTAACCTGTATATCACACTGTGATAAAACACGACGTGAACATGAGAGAAGTGTAAACAACGCAAGTCCTGTCAGTGAAGCATCCACAGAGTGTCGGCCGACATGCATGCCGGTTGATGTCGGTCGCGTGTCGGTCGATATATCGGCCAAGACATGGCCGACATATCGGGCGAGAGTGTTGACCGATACTCGGTCGATATATCGGCCGATATATCGGCCGAGATTCGGCCGACATATCGGGCGAGAGTGCCAACCGATACTCGGTCGACAGATGTCCTAAGTACGCATGACCCAATCAACCTGCAGTTAACCTGGAATGTGATGCTAGAGTCATTGGTACTGAAGGCAGTATGGTTGTCTTGAGGTATGAAAAATTAAGCAAACATTTCTTGCATGGTAGCCGATAAAAAAAAAAACAGAACAAAGTTTTGCCACAATTTGCCTTAAGTCTAATTACACCAATCAAGATCATACCTTACCATATTCTCTGCCCTTTTCTCCGCTAATGTTAGCACTCCATTGGGTCTTTAAAAGAGATGTATTTAGCAAGTACAACTGTCCAGTTGTTAGTGATGTATTAATGATTACGATCAATTGCTTGCTAAAGTGTAATTCAGGGACACAATTTTATTTACTAAGATAGAGTTTATTACAGAGATTTTAGCCATCGTGAAATCAGAGCAGCGATCTATTTTTGTGGCTGTGACAAAATCTGTCTTTGCAGTGAACTTAAATGTGTTACTTTATGATCAAATCACTTAGTTTTCTTTGGCAATCTTCGGAAAATAACTGGAATTGACCGGGAAATTTATCATGGCCTTTGACAACTAGAGTATCAATCTACCTTCCGGAAAAGGAAGGCTAAATATAAAAAGTCAATATTTTTATTAATTTCAAGATTTGTTTTGTTACACTCTACTTGTAGTTACCTTTTTCTTACTGTAGTTTGGCCTATATCCAATAATGAAAAACAATTTTGATTAGTTCACCTCTTATAAACTTATAATTCCCGGACATGACCATGGAGCAGGAGATTCTTTCCTGGCAAAATGCAAAATATGAAACTGGAAAAGAGAAGATTTTCATTGGAAAAGAAGCCTAATAGAATGAATTAGCCAATGAAAGAGAAGTTAATTTGAGTAGAGAAGAGTTTTTCACGCATCTTGGGCGATACATCAGTTAAAGTTCATTAAAAGAAATTACGGTAACCTACTGAAAAGGCAAAAGAAATGGCTACAAGGGCTTGCAAAAGAAACAGGGACAAAATAGTTCACACATGCTGGCTGATTTGGAATGTATAGAGAAGGGGGAGAAGCATCGGAAAAAGGTGGTCAAGCAACTAATGAATTAGTCCAACACTTGAGAAGAATCAAAGGAAACCTATGGCCAAACTCGTGGATTAAGTAATCTAGAGATGAAACATGTTGGTAAACTTGCAATTATTGGTGCATTATTAAAGGGTGTTGAAACAAGCTGTGTTCGTGTCATGCCTAGGCTTTTTGTTTGGCTTTTGTTGCACACATATTACAAAACACCTAGGGTAGTAGAATTGCAGCTGAACATGGAGTGGGAAAAGCTAAGGGTTCTTGGGTCAAATTGGACACTCCTGCCCAAAAATTAGAGTACTTCATCCCCCCATCACCACCAAGAAGTTGATGTTGATGATAGTCTGCATGCTTGGAAAATTTGCATGCATTCAAGAACATTTTTCTTTTTGTGCGAACAGACTTTACCCACTGCTTTTCACTGCAGGCTATAGTTAAGGTTTCTTATGAGACAACACTTCAATTTTCAATGTGTTCACTTGTCTCTATATATATTGCACGTAAATAATTAGCCTCTTTTGAGAGCATTTTCAGTGTTGATCCAAAAAATTCTGTCGGCCCATAAATGCGTTCTAACAAGCTATCTAACTATCGTTCTAACTATCTTTTCAATCAGGAAGCAAAAATGTAAACAAAAGACAGTATTTGGGAATTCGCGCATTTAACATCCCACTCCGGCAGAGTTCAAATGAATGTACTTAGATAAACAAAGTATGGAAAACGCAGCTTTAATCTAAACTTCACTCAATGTCAGTTGAAAGTGAACAACTCGAGTTAAAAGTCTTCAGTGCTATAAACTGCAAAGCCATGAATGAAGATTCTGCTGGATTGAACGTTGGATCTCGAAGGAGATTTAATCAGCCAAACTTTAAAAGCAAAACGATAATAAGTCAAAGACTACTACAAGGCTGACACAACATGTTATATTTAATTATAACAATATCTCTGGTTACCAAACCAGCCATCTTCAGGTTTAGATGTTACTGAATTATAAAAATTATGTGAGTGGACAAAGCACTGATCCCCAGTCCATGGACTCCCCAAATGGACTACCCCTAAAATGGACTACTCCTACAAATAACATTCTAAATGAGTACTATTTAATGTTGTAGGCTGCTATACCTTGTTTGTTTTGTTCTGGAACCACTGAACACAAAATAGACAAGTAGATTCCTGTTGATCAGTATAACTATGGCTTAGTTAGCTGTATTGTTTACTATGTTCCAGGCTCAGGAGCCTGACATATAATTCATTATTCAGCCATTATTCTTGTCGTCTCCTATCATGTCATCTTTTAGCTTGTGCATGTGTAGTGGCTGACAGAATCGCATGGAATAAAATTGAGAATCACTGTGTGACATTATACCTGAGGGAAACTCCCAGAAAGGCTGGGTGGGGGTATGTGGACCACTTCCCCAAACTCTTACCCCATTTATGACCAAAATCTGCGATTCTATGACCTGGCCAAAAATTTGATTTTTGGTGACGGTCTTTTTGATAATTGTGAAAAGCAGCTTCTTCCAAGATCCATACCCAATATTTCCAGACTAGAGTGCTAAAACCATACCCTATTTATGACCAAAGTGGCTAAAAAACCATACTCTTTTGAGGCTGCACATACCCTTATAGCCCATATAATGGAGTAGCCACCTGGCATTATTTAACTTGTGCTATTCCTAAATCAAATATTAGACTCACTTGCATTTCAATGGATTTTCAAGTTATGTTTACAATTGTATAATCCTGATACTGATTGGTACCTCTGATGGATGAAAGTCGTTGATAATCAAATGATGGAATTTGATAAAACGAGTTTATGCTTTTCGAACGAATTTGTGTTTGGCAGTTGTTTATTTCATGTGTAATTATTCAAAATGGTGGCTAGAGGCTGTACAGGATGGACATAAGCAGAAGTTTTGTGTGATGTACTTACACTAGCAGCTAAGAAAATTAAATAGTACTTATTTGGATTATTCATTTTAGGTGTAGTCCATTTTAGGGCATGGACTGGTGGTCAATGTTTTGTCCATCACCATAAAAATTATATTACAATATTAAATAATGGTGCTAATGTTTGTCCTGTCCGTTCAATAGCTGTTTCGTTCATAAAGAAATTGTTCTTTTTGCTCATAAGTTCATTGAGGTCGACAAAAACATAATAAAGCACATTCTCATCAAAGCTTACCACATTAGCTGAGATTTACTCATTTTCAGGTCACTTTCCAGCAAACAAATCAAATGCTCAACTCTTCGTCACATTGAGCACCTGGACGAGTCAAATTTTCATGAAATTCAGCCTTCAAGTTGGCCATAGTAGTAACTCAAACATTTGAAGTACACTCCTCTTCAATTTAGCGAAACACCTAATCAATTAAAAGCTACAAGGATGGCATGAAGCATGCCTTTGAGTGAGAAATTGGGCTGTACAGTTAATATTCCAATATGGCGTTGGGCTCGGTTACTATTCCAACATGGCACTGGGCTCAGTTACTATTCCAACATGGCGTTGGGGTAGCTCGGGCGCCCTCGCTCGGGCCGACTAATTACGAACAGTGTCTACACCTGAGTGAGTGAGTGACACATTTGCATATCGAAGTCCCCTGCAAGAAACTAGTTTCTACGCTTCGCTTTTCCATGAGTTAAAAAATGACAGGTCCCCTCACAATAGCCAAGATGTTAACAACATTGTGAGGGTCGAGGAAAATGGTGTACAAAAATTTCACAGTGATGCCAATAGTCAGAGAAGCAAGAAGAAAGACGGTGGAGAAGATAGACAGGTTGATAACGAGGTTTCATCAAATGCTAATTTAGGTGATGAGCAAAGCTCTTCCTAGAAGGAATGTGGGGTTTGCCCTGAAAATGTACCGGGAGATGAAGCAAGTCCCCCGGTGAAAAGTGCAAAATATAATGGGAAAGAAAGTGGTGAAGATATATGGGATGATGCTGAGGTTCCACCCAATTGCAATTTAGAAGATGAGAAGATCTTGTGTGAAAAAGAATGTAGGATCTGCCAAGAAAAACACTGGAGAAAGAAGTGAGTCTCTTGCAGAAGAGAGGAAAAGATGACAAGAAAGAAAGTAGCAAAAACAAATGGTGGGATGCTGAGGCTCTATCAAATGCCAATTTACAAGGCGGGCAAACGTCGTCAGAAAATGAATGTGGGGTCTGCAAAGAAAACGCACTAAAGGAAGAAGTGGCTTCCTTGACTGAACACATGCAGGTGGAGGGCACCATTTTTCAAGAAGTATCATGTGCCACTGGTCTCAGGGACGCAGAAGAGCTTGAGTGCACTGATGATGGGAGCGATATTGCTGACAAGACTATTAAATCCCCGAAATCAAATAAGCGAAAGCCAAGCAGCTTCAGATCCACATCAAGTACAGTTGGTTTTGGTTCTTCAAAGTCTCGGAAATGACAGACCAAGTGTCAACGCAAACAGAGGACAGTTTTGTTTAGCTCAGATGAGGAGGAACTTTCTCCCAAAAGGTTTTATCAAAACCACCACAAATTGGCCTAGGTCATTTCATGATTTTTTGTGCATGGTTGTGGCCAGTCCAAACAAAGAAAATCCAAGACGAATTGACATTCATAGACATTCGGGTGATACAGTTAACAATGAGTATGTGCTTTGCCGATTGTTTATTGCAGGAGCCTTCCCCCTATTAAAGTAGGTAGCCGGCTGCGAGATGGAACACACCTTTCCTGGCATCATGTTTCCACAGTTTACCCATCATAGGAAAAGTGACTATCACTGTGAGGTATGCGTCCCCTTTCAGAGGTGGGCCAAGACAAATGGTGTGAAACACTCTGCATTGAAGTTTAAGCAATTTACCATCGACAACATAATAAACGACACAGCCATCTTGATTTTCTCTGGTGTGATACTAGCTCATGAGCACTTAAATTCAAGAAGTCATCAGGAAGCCATTAAATTTTTTAATCGCAATCTAACAGAGAAGGTTTGCAAGGAGGTACACAGAGGTAAACCGGCGAGAAAGGAAGCGACTATCACCAAGTACTTTGGCCCAAATACAACTTTAAACTGAGTACAACCTCTGGTCCCACTGAAGGCAAGAAGAAATCAAGTAATGTAAGATGTGTTAACTACTGGGATCCAGAGGTTGTAAAACATTTTGAAAATGACAAACAAATTAGGCGTACCATATCCAAATTGCTGTTCAAGAAAAGGTTGTTTGAAGATATCGTCAGATGCTACAGAGACTCTGTGAATCATAATTGGTGTTACAGGTACAAAGAATGGAAGAAACAACACCCAGGAGAGCAAAGATTGCCTGTTGAGCCGAAGCCAGCAAACTCCCAAAATCTGTGTACATTCCACTTAAGAAAACTGTAAGACTTCACAGTAAGGACATCATGTTGACCAGAGCCTCAATCCCCTCTGTTTAGAGGAAGCCATGGGAAATGGCAAACATCCATGTGTGCCAGACAGACAGGAAAGAGATTTAAAGAATACTCTTCAGCACCAACACACTGGCAGTCTCAGAGATACCAAGAACCTAATAGGTCCAAGCAGTTTCATGGTATGCTAGAATGGGTGACATAGACGATGTCCTGGCACGAAAGCAAATTAAAGAAATGGCCAAGGTGAAACTTGCCCCAAAGGAGATTGAGGACTGTTTGCTCGACTCTTGCATCTCAGGAGATGAGCAGAAGCTCGTCGTTGATTTGGTTTCGTTTGTTAAACTCAGGTATGGCCAAACGAAAGCCAGTGCAAATTCTTGTTATAACTTAGTCTCATCATTATAATTTTCTTTTGTCTCGAATCACCATGCTATTGTACATTTCTGTGAATGATGAATTCATAACACGGGTGATTGCGTTCTGGTAAATTTCCGAAGCATGCTAAAATATCCCGAGCTAGCTCTACAATAACATTTATTGTCATTGTAGTGCTAGCTCGGAATATTTTTGCATGCCTCAGGAAAGTCGCCGGAAAGTAATCGCGCGTTCGTAAATTCATAAGATACAGAAATGTACAATAGCATGGTGATTCGAGACAAAAGAAAATTATAATGATGACAACACGAGTGAAAATAAGCGCAATATTTTCCTGAGTTGACGCTGAAAATTAGCAGCCTTAAAGTGTTTCAATTTATTTGAAACTCCGGTATAACGTTAAATATGGATTAATCTTATTGAGGGCCAAGTATAAAAAAAATTCATCGAGTGGTTTTCAATTCCCACTCAATTTAAGAATTTTATGGGCAATTTTTGATAGAATGCAAAATAACGGCCTACACCAGTTAATATTCAAGCCAATGTTTCTGAAAATCAAATGGAGCGATTTCTCTGAGATTTTCACTCAAGGTAATTATGTTAGAAGATTCATTTAAGACCTGAATGCCATTTAGTCAAGTCTTGTGGACATAGTTTGCAATAACATTTAAAACAAATTTGCTTTTGTTGCATTTTGACACCCTAAAAATTCATTCGTAATTTTCTCAAAAGCGCTCTTATAGACTTTTTTTACAATTTTGCCATTGTCGAGGCAGCTATGTCACGTCCGAGATCCCGATGTCGTATTTCCGAAATTATGCCTGGTGGCAAGTTATTCGGTCCTATGTAAATTGGGGCATGGCATCATTTCGTTGCTATGGTAACTCAGATCTTGGTGAAATGTACCCCATTTGAAACTTTCATCTTTCTCTAGCACACCACTAACGTTTGATTTTCTGTTGGATTGATAATGGTGGTGCTCTAGTCGCTCAAAGTTGAACGGTATCGTGACTCAAAAATCCGATTGAGCCACCTTAAGAACTAGCTGGGTCCAGCCAATTACTCAATTTTGGTGGAAGCTTTTGGCTTAGCTCGGGCAACAATGGCAACAAACCACGGCTCTGAAATGCATCTCGATCCTGGTGTCAACAATAAAGCCCTTGAAACGGACGCAAATGTATTCAAAAAAATCACCTGTAAACAAAGCAAGTGATGGAGCAAAAGCACTCAGGTTTTTAGCAGTGCCAAAGAATGCCAGTGGAGAGGTCACACTGGTTGGTCAAGGGTGGGACCCGAATTTTGAACGTTGGCATCTTCAAGAAGTTCCAGTCCCCAGAAAAGATATTCAGAAAGGTGACAAAGATGACTACAAGGCATTCAAACAGTACATTGACAAAGTTATTGAAACTGATTCACTTGCTAAGACAGTATCAATTCATAATCTTAACTGCCTTAGTTCCTTGGGAAAACCCTCCATCGTTTACTGTTTGTGGCCAATGATAGGCAAGGGGTGTACCGGAGAAAATCTGCTGAATTATTGGCAACAGTTACAGAGATTGTGCTATTACAATGAGAAAGGAGAAGTATGAGAAGAGCCAATCCACCTGCTGGGCTACTCCACTGACTCCGCTGGGTTCTCATTATCATCAGCTGTTAATTTAATGACCCCACACAGAAGATATTTCCAATGGTGCTTTTTATCTTGGACTTGGTGTTGAAGATGAGAAATTTCTGGCTCATTACTACTGGTTTCTACCTGCAATCTGTGACCTTGATTATGATCACAAGCAGAGGTTGTTACTTAAAGTGCCTATGAAATGAAAAATAATTGCTGCTTATTTGAAGGCTTTTAAAATATACAGCAGAATGGCGTTTTCCTTTTAGGCATATCTGTTTTCGTTCTAAAGATATTAACGTTTTTGTATTATGCAAATGAGGAAAGTGATGACGTAGTAAACTGTGCAACTAGAATGGTGAAATACTGAATCAAGAATATGTCTTGAAATATTGGAGCGGTAATCTTCAAACTTGGCACCAGAAAAGTACATCACAAAGGAAACAAAATGAAACCTGTGGTGCCCTTGCCAAGGCAACCCTCCTAGCTCCAGTCTCTTTCTGTCAAAATCAAAATATTTCGATTTCCAACCCCTTTAAGTGGGACAGGAGGTCCTGCTCGGAACAGACATGGTTCTTATATTGTCTTCACTCTCCTCATTAGATTGCTGGGAGTGGATGATACTTGGTTCAGACAAAAACTGGGACTTCCAATTCTAATTTAGACAGGACCGACGGCAAAACTGTTGTCATGGCAACAGCACCACATGTGTCATTTTGTATTTTTCGTGATGTGCATTTTTGGCACCAAGTTTGAAGAACACTGCTTTAATATTTCTAGAGATATTCTTGATTCAGTATCTTACCATTTTGGTTGCACAGTTTATTACGTCATCACTTTCCTAATTTCCATAATACAAAAACGTTAATATCTTTAGAATGAAAAAAGATATTTCAAAAAGGAAAATGCCATTCTCCTGTATTTTGAAAAGCCTTTCAAATAACCAGCAATTATTTTTCACTTCATAGGCACTTTAAAAGTCTAAAGTACGAGACTAGGCAGCTAATGTTCTGGAAAAAAGTGGTTCTATCACTGCAATGGCTTCAATTCAACATTTAAGAGATCTCAGACAGTGGTGTGGACAGAAAGGGTTAGATTCCCGTCTTAAAGCAACCAACCTTATTCTGATCTATTTTTGTGACCAAAACTCTGATGCCTGTGAATGTGTATTCACAGAATGGACTGCCGATCTTCTAAACATCCATGTGCCTGGCTCCCAGAGCAGTCCTCTATATCTGCTCCGCGTTTCACTTAATTGAACCTTTCCAAAAATATATACCTCAATGCTGTGTTGACCCTCCACAAGGAGCATGATAGTTGGGACTCTCCGTATCAAATATAACCATCCGAGTGGCCTGCAGATGTCTGGTGGAGAACTTCTGGCAAAATTACAACAAAGTTTATTTAGGACGTAACTGCCCGATCTCTCATTGAAGACAATACACTGGAATTGCATGGAATGAACAAGATGAAGAGGACTGCGATAGAACTCCAAACGATGCTCCGCTACTGACTAGAGCAGGAAACACCTGAGAACAAGGAAAGAAGAGAAGTCCCAGGAAGAAGAAAAAGGAAGATGTTTAAGACGGAGAACCATGAACAAATAACCATAATAATAAGTCACAGCAATGAAAAATATTATTCGCCCCAAGAGCGTATATCGCAAGATTGCCGACAGAAACAGCACTGGGCTAGGCATCTGAATCCCAACCCCCCGATGATTAGAGTTGTTTTTGGAAATGTTGCTGGTGAAAAGTAGAATTAAGGACAGGTGTTCAACTCCTTTTTGCCTATCACATGTTAAAGCGAATTGAGTTGAGCACAGAGCAAGGGCAGAGGTTATTGAGCGTTAAGCTAAAAGACAGTCCACCAGTGTGATTAAGAATGTGCCTTGTATTATTCGGTGTTACATCAGTGGTGGATGCTGACGACGAATACAACACCAAAATTAACAAAAACCCTCACTTGAGACCACAATGGTCCTTCCACCCTTCCAGCCATCAATTAGTCATCTTTGTCACCTTTCTGAATATCTTTTCTGGGGACTGGAACTTCTTGAAGATGCCAACGTTCAAAATTCGGGTCCCACCCTTGACCAACCAGTGTGACCTCTCCACTGGCATTCTTTGGCACTGCTAAAAACCTGAGTGCTTTTGCTCCATCACTTGCTTTGTTTACAGGTGATTTTTTTGAATACATTTGCGTCCGTTTCAAGGGCTTTATTGTTGACACCAGGATCGAGATGCATTTCAGAGCCGTGGTTTGTTGCCATTGTTGCCCGAGCTAAGCCAAAGCTTCCACCAAAATTGAGTAATTGGCTGGACCCAGCTAGTTCTTAGGTGGCTCAATCGGATTTTTGAGTCACCGATACCGTTCAACTTTGAGCGACTAGAGCACCACCATTATCAATCCAACAGAAAATCAAACGTTAGTGGTGTGCTAGAGAAAGATGAAAGTTTCAAATGGGGTACATTTCACCAAGATCTGAGTTACCATAGCAACGAAATGATGCCATGCCCCAATTTACATAGGACCGAATAACTTGCCACCAGGCATAATTTCGGAAATACGACATCGGGATCTCGGACGTGACATAGCTGCCTCGACAATGGCAAAATTGTAAAAAAAGTCTATAAGAGCGCTTTTGAGAAAATTACGAATGAATTTTTAGGGTGTCAAAATGCAACAAAGCAAATTTGTTTTAAATGTTATTGCAAACTATGTCCACAAGACTTGACTAAATGGCATTCAGGTCTTAAATGAATCTTCTAACATAATTACCTTGAGTGAAAATCTCAGAGAAATCGCTCCATTTGATTTTCAGAAACATTGGCTTGAATATTAACTGGTGTAGGCCGTTATTTTGCATTCTATCAAAAATTGCCCATAAATTCTTAAATTGAGTGGGAATTGAAAACCACTCGATGAATTTTTTTTATACTTGGCCCTCAATAAGATTAATCCATATTTAACGTTATACCGGAGTTTCAAATAAATTGAAACACTTAAGGCTGCTAATTTTCAGCGTCAACTCAGGAAAATATTGCGCTTATTTTCACTCGTGTTGTCATCATTATAATTTTCTTTTGTCTCGAATCACCATGCTATTGTACATTTCTGTATCTTATGAATTTACGAACGCGCGATTACTTTCCGGCGACTTTCCTGAGCATGCAAAAATATTCCGAGCTAGCACTACAATGACAATAAATGTTATTGTAGAGCTAGCTCGGGATATTTTAGCATGCTTCGGAAATTTACCAGAACGCAATCACCCGTGTTATGAATTCATCATTCACAGAAATGTACAATAGCATGGTGATTCGAGACAAAGAAAATTATAATGATGAGACTAAGTTATAACAAGAATTTGCACTGGCTTTCGTTTGGCCATACCTGAGTTTAACAAACGAAACCAAATCAACGACGAGCTTCTGCTCATCTCCTGAGATGCAAGAGTCGAGCAAACAGTCCTCAATCTCCTTTGGGGCAAGTTCACCTGGCCATTTCTTTAATTTGCTTTCGTGCCAGGACATCGTCTATGTCACCCATTCTAGCATACCATGAAACTGCTTGGACCTATTAGGTTCTTGGTATCTCTGAGACTGCCAGTGTGTTGGTGCTGAAGAGTATTCTTAAATCTCTTTCCTGTCTGTCTGGCACACATGGATGTTTGCCATTTCCCATGGCTTCCTCTAAACAGAGGGGATTGAGGCTCTGGTCAACATGATGTCCTTACTGTGAAGTCTTACAGTTTTCTTAAGTGGAATGTACACAGATTTTGGGAGTTTGCTGGCTTCGGCTCACAGGCAATCTTTGCTCTCCTGGGTGTTGTTTCTTCCATTCTTTGTACCTGTAACACCAATTATGATTCACAGAGTCTCTGTAGCATCTGACGATATCTTCAAACAACCTTTTCTTGAACAGCAATTTGGATATGGTACGCCTAATTTGTTTGTCATTTTCAAAATGTTTACAACCTCTGGATCCCAGTAGTTAACACATCTTACATTACTTGATTTCTTCTTGCCTTCAGTGGGACCAGAGGTTGTACTCAGTTTAAAGTTGTATTTGGGCCAAAGTACTTGGTGATAGTCGCTTCCTTTCTCGCCGTTTACCTCTGTGTACCTCCTTGCAAACCTTCTCTGTTAGATTGCGATTAAAAAATTTAATGGCTTCCTGATGACTTCTTGAATTTAAGTGCTCATGAGCTAGTATCACACCAGAGAAAATCAAGATGGCTGTGTCGTTTATTATGTTGTCGATGGTAAATTGCTTAAACTTCAATGCAGAGTGTTTCACACCCATTTGTCTTGGCCCACCTCTGAAAGGGGACGCATACCTCACAGTGATAGTCACTTTTCCTATGATGGGTAAACTGTGGAAACATGATGCCAGGAAAGGTGTGTTCCATCTCGCAGCCGGCTACCTACTTTAATAGGGGGAAGGCTCCTGCAATAAACAATCGGCAAAGCACATACTCATTGTTAACTGTATCACCCGAATGTCTATGAATGTCAATTCGTCTTGGATTTTCTTTGTTTGGACTGGCCACAACCATGCACAAAAATCATGAAATGACCTAGGCCAATTTGTGGTGGTTTTGATAAAACCTTTTGGGAGAAAGTTCCTCCTCATCTGAGCTAAACAAACTGTCCTCTGTTTGCGTTGACACTTGGTCTGTCATTTCCGAGACTTTGAAGAACCAAAACCAACTGTACTTGATGTGGATCTGAAGCTGCTTGGCTTTCGCTTATTTGATTTCGGGGATTTAATAGTCTTGTCAGCAATATCGCTCCCATCATCAGTGCACTCAAGCTCTTCTGCGTCCCTGAGACCAGTGGCACATGATACTTCTTGAAAAATGGTGCCCTCCACCTGCATGTGTTCAGTCAAGGAAGCCACTTCTTCCTTTAGTGCGTTTTCTTTGCAGACCCCACATTCATTTTCTGACGACGTTTGCCCGCCTTGTAAATTGGCATTTGATAGAGCCTCAGCATCCCACCATTTGTTTTTGCTACTTTCTTTCTTGTCATCTTTTCCTCTCTTCTGCAAGAGACTCACTTCTTTCTCCAGTGTTTTTCTTGGCAGATCCTACATTCTTTTTCACACAAGATCTTCTCATCTTCTAAATTGCAATTGGGTGGAACCTCAGCATCATCCCATATATCTTCACCACTTTCTTTCCCATTATATTTTGCACTTTTCACCGGGGGACTTGCTTCATCTCCCGGTACATTTTCAGGGCAAACCCCACATTCCTTCTAGGAAGAGCTTTGCTCATCACCTAAATTAGCATTTGATGAAACCTCGTTATCACCTGTCTATCTTCTCCACCGTCTTTCTTCTTGCTTCTCTGACTATTGGCATCACTGTGAAATTTTTGTACACCATTTTCCTCGACCCTCACAATGTTGTTAACATCTGGCTATTGTGAGGGGACCTGTCATTTTTTAACTCATGGAAAA